>CAIGQW010000287.1:2766480-2825498 GCA_903798125.1 Danio choprae | reverse complement strand
TGATTGGCTGGTCACTGGGTCGGGAGTGGCACTGACGAGATCCTCCCTTGTACCCTCCCCTTCTACCCTCCTTCTTCTTTTTGTTGTTTCCCGCGAGGACGCGCCTTCAAAAAGGGGGGGGGGGGGGGGTACTGTCATCCGTGTCCTCCTTTGTTTTCCTCATGTGGTTTCTTTGTATTGTCTTTCCCGCAACCATCAGTGTCAATCTGTTCCACCTGTGTTCATCCCTTGTGTGTGATTAGTCTAATTATCCCTTATCGATTTATACCCTTTCGTCTGTGTCCATTGTTGTCCGGTATTTTGATTCGTGTGGTCGTCTGTTCCTGTGTCTGCCTGTCTTCCCGTATCCAGTATATGTTCCCGTAAGTGTTCAATAAATCCGTTTTGTTAATGTTTCTCATTCTCCGTCTCGTTGTCACCATCCGCCAACCAGGCGTTACAAAACCAAGTTGTTGAACTTTAATACATAAAGTAATAACATCCTTTCCATTAAATCTGTGGTCCTCCTCAATAGAATAATAATAAAAATAACTAAAGAAACATGTTCAGCATTTAACACCTTTTCCATCACACTGTTTCTTTTCAAAGTAAAATAAAAATAAGTAAAAATAATCCACTATTTTACTTTTATGCTATTTAGGAGCAATTTGCCAAACACTGAAAAGTATGTAAAAGCTGCTGCTGCTCTCTCGCTGTTGCCTTGATGCTGGGATTGAAGGCCAATGTTTGCAAACATACATGACCAACCGACAACAAAGCATGGAAAACATTTTCATGAGTGTCCTCCTGACCTATCCACAATCTATTCATTTTATAGACAAATTCATTCGTCTAGCAACTCCTGACTTCTTTTTCACCACTTTTCGTTATTAAAGTTCCTCCAAGTCATCTCCGGTTTATGCTAATAATAGTCCAACAATGGCGAGCGCATTAAGTAGGAAAACCTCCAAAACTTAAGGCTATGTGTGCTCAGTCAACGGAGGCTCATCCAAATTGTTACCTCTTCATGTTAAATTTTAATTAATTTAAAAGTAGTTAAATTCTAATAACTCATTTCTTTTGTCTTTTCCATGATGACAGTACATTAGTATTTCTCAGGATAGTAGTATTCAGCTTAAAATGACATTTAAAGGCTTAACTAGATTAATTAGGTCAATCTAGGCAAGTAAGATTTATTAGGCAAGTTATTGGATAACTGTGGTTTATCGAAAATCTGAAAAAAATATTTAAGAGGGGTATTAATGTTGACCTTAAAAACTGTTTAAACATTTTGAAAACTGCTTTTATCCAAACTAAAAGAAATAAGATTTTCTCAAGAAGAAAAAAACTATACACGAGGTACTGTGAACATTTCCTTGCTCTGTTAAATATCACTTGGAAATTATTTTAAAAAGAATAAAAATTTCACAGGAGGGTGGTACAGTGGCTAAGTGGTTAGCACAGTTGCCTCACAGTAAGAAGGTTGCTGGTTCGAGTCCCAGATGGACCAGGAGGGCTTTCTGTGTGGTTTGCGTGGGTTTCCTCCGGGTGCTCGAGTTTCCCCACAGTCCAAAGACTTGCGGTATAGGTGAATTGGAGAAAGTAAATTGGCCGTAGTGTATGAGTGTGTGTTCGAATGAGAGAGTGTGTACATTATATTAGGTGAATAGAAACATGGATGGGCGTCACGATGGCGCAGTGGGTAGCACGATCGCCTCACAGCAAGAAGGTCGCTGGTTCGAGCCTCGGCTGGGTCAGTTGGCATTTCTGTGTGGAGTTTGCATGTTCTCCCCATGTTGGCGTGGGTTTCCTCCGGGTGCTCCGGTTTCCCCCACAGTCCAAAGACATGCAATAAAGGTAAATTGGGTAGGCTAAATTGTCCGTAGTGTATGTGCTGGAAGGGCATCCACTACAACAACAAAAAAAAACTGGATAAGTTGGCGTTCATTCTGCTGTGGCGACCCCAGATTAATAAATGAATGAATGAATAAAAAATGCAACACTATGAACACAAATAGTAGATTCATTTATATAGCATTTTGAATCAGCATCATGAACTAATGATATTTGACTAAATTGGCCCCCAACAGAAAGACGTGTAATAGAAGTCAAATGGTGTAACCAGTTACAACGCTTGACATTTCAACTTAAAATCAATTTTGACAGGCATTATCATCAACATCTATGCAAGCACAAGGGCTTGGTGGGAATATTTCAAATGTATTTTTAAAGATAATACTTATTTTTATAATAATGATCAATTATCAGTGCATTCCTGGGGTCTTACCATTTGACATGCATACCTAAGAATACCTGACCATACCCTAAAAAGTCAAAGTATCTCACATTTTAAAGAGAGTTACTAATCTTTGCATGTAGCAATTAGTCTTATCAAGTCTTAACTTAGTCTTGTCTGTGATACAGTTTCCTGTCTCGTGGCCTTGTGCACAATATTAACATAATGGCTTAATAAATGGTGGTTACACCATCTTGACACTTCAGGAATTTGAGTTGACAGACATAATTCCCCAAATTATTCATAATATTTAGAACAATTGTGCTATATTTACCTTTATTTACTATTAAAAATGTCTAATGTAAAATTATGCCAAACTAGCTGATATGATGTTTCATTGAGAATTTCACATTTTTTAAACAAGATAAACTATTTGATACAATTTTTTTGCCACATTGATATTCTTGCAGTAATCCCCTAAAAATTATCTTAAAATGGATTAAAAACTAAATATTTTTACTTGGTCCTCAAAAACGAGATTGTATGCAAGTAATTTGCTTATTTATTTTGAAACTGTAACCTTTCTGAATTGATTTAAATCACATGGACAAAAATAAAATGAGCGTCACATCATTGACCCATATATATATATATCAGCACATAAGAATGATTTCTGAAGGATCATTTGACAATGATCTTGAAACAATCTTTTATGTTATAATGACTGTCAGTAAATGCCTGTTAACTCATAATTACTCAATTTTTGTTTCTCCCCATCAGACAATGCTGCATTACCGCTCTAATCTCCTGCAGACCCTGAGCACACTGCTCTTCTCTCCGCTCCTGCTGTCTGGTGTGTCTGAGCAGAAACAGCTCATCGAGGTTGAGCTCTTCCCAGATCTCAAACTAGACATTGTGAGTTTGTCAATTATGAATAAAACTGACAGAATTGTCTTCTTGAACGTTTTGATAAGACTGATAAGGGTAATTTCAAGAGCAAATATGTACCTACTGTAAAGTTGTCACGTTTGTGTGTGGTGTCATATAAATAACATGTTATTGAATATTGACAAAAGATGTGCTTTATATCAATCTGTCTTTTACAGTATCATCCTGCCGTTGGCGCTCTGATTGAGATTCAGTCTCGCAGGGTTCAGATTTATTCTGCCCAGCTGAGGATTCATGCATACTTTACTGGCGTTAGGTAATTGTCATTGTTTGGTTTTGTTAGTTTATTTACCATATTTTCTAAGATGAAAGTCCCAGTTTTGCTGTTTGTGAATTAAGTAATGCTTGCAATTTAATGCAAGTAATTGCAAGCAAGCATTCATTCATTCATTCATTCATTTATTTTCCTTCGGCTTAGTCCCTTTATTCATCAGGGGTCACCGCAGCAGAATGAACCGCCAACTTATCCAGCATTTGTTTTACACAGCGGATGCCCTTCCAGCTGAAACCCAGTACTGGGAAATATCCATACACAATCATTCACACACATTCACTGTGGCCAATTTAGTTTATTCAATTTTAATCAATTGTTCGGGACTCGAACCAGCGACCTTCTTGCTGTGAGGCAACAGTGCTAACCACTGAGCCACTGTGTCGCCTTCAAGCAAGCAAAATAAGTGAAAAAAGAGACATGTTTGTATTTGTATAATGCATATCCAACACGCTGTTGATTTAGGGATTTGTGATGTTTTATATTGTCTGATATTTAAATTATTGCTTTAATGATGTGTAAACAGACATTATAGAGTATATAAAAACGAAAAACATCTCTTGAAAGTCCAAAAGGGATTTGTGTGACTGTGTTATGAAATGCAGTTCGAATGATGCATAATACTGCAAAAATATCCCTCATGTTAAAAGATACTTATGTCACACAAGCAAAATAGCTTTTGTCCCCCAAATATCAATGTAAATGTAATCACAAATTGCATTTTTAAAAAATCACAAAAACAGAGTAAATGAGATGAGCAGGTGCAGATGCAATGAAATTCTGCACCACCATGTGTTCCTGTAAGACTATCGTGTGATGTTCTTCCTTTTACAACAGATTCCTCCTGTATAACTTCCCCGTGATGTCTGCGATCGTTGGAGTGGCGAGTAACTTCACCTTCCTCAGTGTGATTGTGCTCTTCAGTTACCTGCAGTTCATCTGGGGAGGCCTCTATCCACCCGAGCAGGTCAGAGTGAAGGTAAGATCATCTCTCTGTATTGCCCCTTCTTGTTTAATCCCTAAATTCCTTCTAAATTGTAAGTCGCTTTGGACAAAATCGTCTGCTAAATGTAAATGTAGATGTTTACACTAACAGGTGATGATGGGAGATTCCACGCGTCTTCAACAGAGACGGGAAGAAGCACGTAAACGCATGCACTCCTCTGCCAGCACTCCTAGTAAAAGCACCATTCACAACCTCACACATATGGTCGCATTAACCAGACAGATCAGTCACTAATGCACATTATCTGACTGTTTGCCAGTTATGACATATGGAAGAGATGGCAGTGAACTACTCTCAGATCCGCTACAGCAACCCAAACAAACCGTTCGAAACAAAGGTACACGAGAACGCCTGAGACAATGGAGCACAGTAATGGAGTGATCATTTCAGTGAAGAATCATGTTTGTTTGTGCAGGTGATTTGGACACTCCTAGCGTGATTGGGACAGAAGACCTGAATCACCAACAAGAGGATGAATCTGGTAAAAAAATTACGTAAAGAGTAAATGTAATCACAAATGTGATTTTTCATTTTGTACAACAGCAAACAAAAATAAACGAGATGAGATGCTGGTGCTTTTATTATATATTATTATTACTATTATTATTACTTTAATGTTTTTTATTACTTTAATATTATTACTTAAATGTTATTATTTTTATATTACTACTAAACAAGTCACTTAGGGTGTGTGTTCACACTCTGCAGGTTTGGTTCAATAAAACAAGCCGGTTTGATTCCTCCATTAGTGTAGTTTATAATCATTATGAACTCTTGGTTCACACTAACAAGCAGTCAGAGATTCCTCCAGACATGGATATGAAAATATAACACAAAAATACTGAAATATGTCCCTTTATTAATCAGGGGTCGCCACAGCGGAATGAACCGCCAACCTATCCAGCATGTGTTTTACTCAGCGGATGCCCTTCCAGCTGCAACCCATCACTGGGAAGCACCCATACACTCTCATTCACACACATAAAGTATAGAAAATTTAGCTTACCCAATTCAATCTATAGTGCATGTCTTTGGACTTGTGGGGGAAACCGGAGCACTCGGAAGAAACCCACGCAAACATGGGGAGAACATGCAAACTCCACACAGAAATGCCAACTGACCCAGCCGTAATTTATTTCTGTGACGTTAAAGCTGTTATTTCAGCATCATTACTCCAGTCTTTAATGTCATATTAAATCACACATGCTGATTTGCTGCTCATGAAACATTTATTATTATAACCAGTGTTGATTTTTATTTATTAATTTTTTTTGCCATTTTTGCTTTTTTTTTTTTTTTTATTAATCTACCTTAATGAAAATATTAATTTAATTAAAAAAGCAGAAGATGATCAGTTGTTGGTGTTTCCTCTATCAGCTCAGGACTCCTCTACAGACGACGCTCCTGTTTTCCTGGAGGCTCCTCGTGTTGCAGAGAGCAGTTTGACTGAGGAGGATGCAGATGAGGAGCAGAGGACGGCAGGAGAGAGGAACGACACTCAAGAAGAAACAGCCCAGCCGCAGTCATCAGACACCAGCCTTAGGCAAAGGCCTGGACCCTGGATGAGGCTCTGAGCTCTGATACGCACATGCCTATTGTTACACTCACTCACAGCTCACACATTTGACACATTCCTTTTGCAATGCAATTACCGTAAGAATATTACTGATGTGTTTGAAAACCAGTTTACGTCGTGGAGCTGATCAAGAGCATTTCCTGTTTTGCTGCTTTTTTTTTTTTTTTTTTGGAATACTTCCTACAGGACTAATCTTTTCAGTCCTGACATGCTTTAATGTGCCATTACTGAGCTCTCTGGTTCTGTTACAATATGAGCTTTGCATGTAAAGTGTAACCACATTATTAGCATTAACATTTTATTCATAATTCTCAGCATTCCCCTTTATCGTGACGTTTAAAAGAAAACTTTAACTTATCTAAGCAGTTCTTGAGAATGGTAAATAGATTTAATTTCTTTAGATTTTTAGTTGTTTTTAATGTTGGAAATGCTAGAAACAATATTTTAAGAGGATTGTTGCGTATTTTATGGGAAATAACTAGAGGTCTAATATATAATTTATTAGGGAGTAATAATGTTACATATTGAAAAATATACGTAGTAAAAAAATAGCATTATTACCCATATATTAATACATATGTATTATTAATGTTAAATATTGTCTGGAAAAGTTGAGACATAAGATGATGATAACATTTTAAAATTGTTATAAAATAGTACACTAATAATTATTTTGTATAATAATAATTATTAGTAGTAGTAGTAATAGTGGTGTTATTTTTATTACAACACTGTTACTATATAAATTAATATTACAATATTAAAATAAATACTAAAACTACTATTAAAAAGTATATGGTGCTTAAATTTGTAATATTATTTTACAGATTTATGCTTATATTTTCTCTCTCACCAAAGAGTCACTGTTGTTTATGTTTTATTCTTCTTGCATAGCAATTCTGAGCATACCGGAAACTTATTGTGTACATATTTTGTTCTATGCTTTTTGTGTTTATTTAATAAAATAATATATGATATAAACGAAGAACAAATTGTCCATTGTCACTCATTTACTGCTGAGCACCAGGTGGCGGTAGTGACGCGATAAGCGAACTGTCCGCTGGGTATTCGAAGAAGAGTCAGTAGCAGCTGCCCAGCACGGAGGCAGATTATTTCTGGCACGAAACGTGGATAAG
Source organism: Danio choprae (assembly GCA_903798125.1). NCBI lineage: Eukaryota > Metazoa > Chordata > Actinopteri > Cypriniformes > Danionidae > Danio > Danio choprae. The sequence goes on along the minus strand of CAIGQW010000287.1, from coordinate 2,818,346 downwards.
AAAGCATATCTTTTGATCTTTCAGGCTGTCAAAGTGTTATCTTAAAGCCTCTCGGTTTCGTGCTATTTATAAAAGTGCTAAAATAACACCTAGAAACCGTATATATTTGACATTTAAAGTAACGTAAAAGCCTTCTGAAAAGATGGCGACAGCGGACGACTCGCGCTACTATAATGGTAAGTTTGAGCCGTTAACAAAAGCTCTCGCGTCCATTTTAAACCTTCAACGTTTGTATAGTTTGATTAAGATTATCCTCAATTATACTGCGTCTCAGAATCTGTTTTCTGCTTCTTTGTATTCTCCAGCTGTGTAGCGTTAGGATTTACATAAATTACATCTAGCCAGCTAGCTTATTTGTAAGTCGCCGTTGTGTTTTTGTTGTATGGGCTGATTTAGACCAACACTAAATGCACTGTCTCGATTGATTTTGCCGCATTTTGTCGTACTTAGTGAATTTATATAGAAATAGGTGAGCGGGATGAACTGGCCACATGGTGGTAACGCGTGATGAGGACGTGTTGAACTTCTGAGGTATTGACCAACCTGAAGCCATAATGTCGAGGTCTTTATGCAAACAAAAGAATCCAATGGAGCTGCATGCTAAGTGTAGTCTGACTTTCTCATGTGAAATAACACTCAGAAATTTTTTTTGTGTATTTTTTAAATTAAACACTTTATTGAGTCTGTTTCCAAAAATTGTTTGTCGTATTGTGAATTGGGATATGCGATTAAAGCCATAGTTCACCCCAAAATGAAAAGCCTGTCATCATTCACTTGCCCTCCTTACTTCCAAACTTTTTTGAGTTTCTTCTTGCTGTTGAAAACAAAGTTAGATATTCTGAAGAATGTTGGAGAAAAAAAGGTAAATATTTAACTTGTATAGTATTTTTGTTCCTTCTGTGGAAGTCAATTACTACCTTTTTTTTTTTTAAGCTTTCCTCAGAATATCTTGTTTTATGTTTAAGAAAAGAGAGAAACTCATAAAAGTTTGAGTAAATGATGAAATTTTAATTTTATGTGAACTACCCCTTTTAACGTCTTTTTTTTAACTGTACTTGCATAAAATCGTGTAAATATAAGCTTTATGATATCTCAATAATAAAATATCCTTTTATATTTATAAAGCTTTGCTAATTAAGTAATTGAGAGCTATTAAAGTTTTCACATCCAATAATTTGTGTGTGATTACAATTTTTAAAGAAAAATCTATATTTGTCACCATACAGTCGTCTTTATTGACCTAAACCTTTTCAAGTGAAATTAGACATAACCAGGCAATCATTTAGTAATTGCGATTCTTGTGTATAAATAAGTCAGCTTTTGGGGAAATCTGATGTCCATTATTGTCATTTCTTCTTTTTTTAACAGTCAGCAAATGAGCATAGATACATGCAAGTATACGAAAACTATCACAAAGATATATCCAAAAATAATAAAGTAGAATGCATTTTTCCATAGTGGGAAAATCTATTATAGTATTATAAATAGTGTGTAGTCAAGATGAGCGCACATTCTGTGCATTTTAGTGCATATCCTGCTGATCTTTTAACTGCCTTCTTGAAAATAAGAGGATTAAAAAAAAAACAACAGACTATCCAGACAGGCTTTACACTTTGCTATATAATTCTGTAAGTGTACGTTTGGTGATAAAACATAAGCAGAACAATGTTTTTCACTTGTCCACTTGTGCTCCAATTAACCAAAACACATCCTAAACGGTAGGTCGCTACAAAATGAAAATGACCTCATCATTTACTGATCCCTCATATGGTTTTGAACATCTTGAGTTTCTTTCTTCAGTTGAACACAAAAGAAGATGTTTTGAAGAATGCTGTTTGCTAGGATTCATAGTCTTCAATAGTAGGAACAAAAATGACTATGAAAGTTAATGGTTTTGTCAACTCTAAATGGTTCAGGTGTCAGGTGTAAACATGCCTTTGTTTTTATTCCTGCAAGAAAATTTACATTTTAGACCATTTCCAAATGATGATACTTGCACTTGTTAGATAATTAGCACTAGACATTAGCCGGTATAAGATTCGGACGATATGATAACCTTGGATAAATATACCATGGTATCATGGTATTGTGATTACTGCTGTAAAATAAGTTTTCACTTTTTTAAAACACTTTTTTTACTTCATTGAACACAATATATTTTATTTTAGGAAACATTTATAATATTTTGGAACAGTAAACATGTCAGGCTAAATTAAATAAATCATTGACTTCTGCTGTCTTCATTGATTTCAAAAAGACAGATTTATTTACAACACATTAAGAAAACTTACATAGACCTTAGGAACGTTATAACAGAAAACTAGCGGTTTTAAAAATTTGACTTTGAAACCGGTTATCGTCTCATACCTAATTAGCACGTTTGTTCAAGGGATTATGACACATAAGTTGTGTTTGTTAAAGACGCATTCACACCTCTGACTCTTTCATTCTTCAGAGCATGATGACCGTGTCGGTGGACCAAAGCATCGCAACCGTAAAGGCAGAGGCCCTTTCAGAGCCCCCTTGTACAGTGATCAGATGTCTCGGCCGAGGCATCGAGGAGGTCACATCGGGGGTGGAGTAGGAGTCCCTGGGCCCCGGTCGAGACTTCATGATGATGATGGAGACGTGACCATGTCTGACATACCCCAAGACAGCTCGCAGCGCAGATAGTAAGCACTTGTGGATGTGGAATTATAGTTTTACTTGTGTGATGATCAAGTTAATGTTTCATACTTTCTTGCAGTAATCCATATGGCAGACAACAGAACCGTCGTGATGACCGCAATCGCAAAGGTGGAAGAGGTGGTGGTGGTGGAAATGACGATAGAGGTGGCAATCGATTTGAAGGCAGAGGCGGCGGACGAGGCGGCGGTGGCGGTGGCGGGGGACCATCTGATGGAAGAAGCAAGAACTGGTTTAAAATGACTGTTAGTGCATTACACATTAATAACACATGATTTATGCGGTTATTAACATGCCAGTACCCTGATATACTTCCAGCTAAATTAAATTTTTTATTATTATTTTATATATTATTTTAAGAGTTCTAGACATTGGAAAACCTTGCCAAAGTGTAAACTACTGTAAAACTGGTTCTCTTAAAACAAGGATATCATACTCTTTAAGTTCCCAGAGGGCCGCAGCCCTGCACATTTTTAGTTCCAACCCTGCTTACTTGCCAGTAGGTTTTAAACAAGCCTGAAGGACTCAATTAGTTTGATCAGGTGTGTTTAATTAGGGTTAAAGCAAAACTGCAGAGCTGCGACCCTCCAGCAACTGAGTTTGACACCTGTGACTTAAAGCAATCTACTGTATAAAACTCTCATTATCATTGTTATATATTGTGCTTATGTTTGACCACAGATTCCTTTTGGGAAGAAATACGATAAAGACTGGCTTCTTTCTTCACTTCAGAGTGTCTGTCCCATACCATTCCATGCCGTTCAAGTAAGTTAACACTCAGATGCATTTTCTCTGAAACGTTTCAATAATCAGATGACTTGCTAAATTTTTTATTTATTTTTCTTCTCTTGGAAATAGTATCATATTGATGGGAACAGGGCCCAGTTTTATATTGAAGACTCTACAACAGCTAATGCTATATTTAAAGTGTCACGTAGAATAACAGACAAAGACGGATATAAGGTAAAATATGCTTTCGTTACACTAAATGCGTCATAAAAAAAATGAAAGATGACAGAAATTATTTAAATAAGGTTTATCTACAGTAAGATAAATAAGTATTTTTCTGTTATTTTGAAGACCTGTATAAGAGTTTTAGTTCAATCCATGTACTTAAGAGTTTGACTTAATGGCAATCTTTGATGGACAGGTGACTGTTATTATGAACAGCTGCCCACCACCCACTTTAATTCACTCTGACCTGAGGCCTGCAGATCTGGAGCATTTGAAGGTAAGTGATTGTTGAAATATCTCATTTTTCATTTAGATAATTTATGGATTATTTACTATTTTCCAGTAACTATATTATGTTGCTTGCAGCAATGCATGGCCAAACGATTTGACGGATCTCAACAGGCTCTTGATCTGAACAACATCCGGGTTGATCCAGGTTTGCATGTTTTCATTTTTCCTCGACACAAATGTTTTTATTGGGTTTGGCTTGTTTCTATTCCTCATCAGTTTTCTTCTTTTCTGGCAGATTTGGTTTCTCAAAATATTGAGGTTACTTTGAACCGGAAAAACTCCATGTGTGCGGTCATCAAGATTATTGAGGAAAACATTCCAGAGGTACAAAATGTCTCAAAGTTGAAACATGTACAACACATCTCTTATCCTAAAAAAATAAATAATAATTAAATAAATAAATAAATATATTATAATATAAATATTCTACAAAAATATTGCTCAAGATTAGAATGATTTCTGAAGCATCACGTGAAGACATTTTGCAATCACAAGAAGAGATGATATACAAGTTTTTTTAGATTTTTAAATGTTAAAAAAACTGAACTTTTATTCTAATGTCTGATGAATAAACAAAACAAAACACATAGCTTTAAGCTTTTACAAGGCATTTAAAAAAACAAAAATTCTGAACTGTAGTATGTGTGTATAACTCATGATGTTTTTCTTTTACCCCAATCATAGCTGGTTTGTCTAAACCTAAGTAACAACCGGTTATTCAGGCTGGATGACTTGGTGGATATCATCAGCAAAGTTCCCAACCTAAAAATTCTCAATCTGTCACACAATGAGGTATAAATGTGCGCTCTGACGCCTATAGATTTATCCTGCTACCTGTAACCCTTTCAGTCATGTGTCATTGTGTCATGTTTTAGCTGAAGACAGAAAGAGAACTTGATAAACTAAAGGGTCTGAAGCTAGTGGATCTCTCACTGGAGGGAAATCCTCTGTGTCAACACTTCAAGATCCACGCTGACTACATCAGGTTAGTCTTGCATGCCGTTTATTGTCTGGTGAACATTAAGCCAGAAAAATACTATACACAAGTACACAGATGCCAACACTTACGAACATGTGCTCTTACATTACTTAACAGAAGCAAGCCTCGATACTTTAATACTTAAAACTGTAGAGGCTGGTCTAAAAGAGAAACAGTTCAAATTCACTAAGATTGCAACACGTACTTGTGTTAAGTTATGAATTGCAGTTTAAACTATTTAGGAACACAAGCTTGCACAGTTAGTGCATCTGCGTTCAAGTACTTGCGTAGAGTGTGTTTCAGGTCTAAAATAGAATAGTTGTGTGTTTGCACACGGGTGCATATGAATGAATGAATGCATGCTTATGCTTATACATACACCACCTGTAAACAACAGATAACAAATAAAGGCCTTGGTATACTTACTTAAGTTATTTTTCGTTCTTGGTTTGAAGTATACCAGAGCCGTAATGCTGGGAGGGGGTGGTTGTGTTTTGTAAAATACACCCCAAAAGCATGTCAGTCACTATAATTCAATTATAGACAACAGATGGATGGGTTGTGTATGGAACATTTAAGATCAGTTAAGACTGTATATTGCATTTTATTATTATTTTTTCTTTCTGGATGAAGCTTTGCCCAGCAGGGCAGAGATGAAGAAATTGTCCTTTTTTATCATTGCAGTTATTTTTGTAATCATTGCATGTTATACCAAGGAAATCATAATTCATAAAGTCCCACCCCACTGTACTTCTGGTCATTCAGCCCTGTCTGTAACGTGCAGGTGTTTTAACCCTGCAAATAATTCTTTACTACTTCAACCATCAGGCATGTCATAATATTTACATGTTCACGTTCCAGTGGCAACCCAGTAAGAAGCATAAATTTATTATTATTATTTTTTTTTTATGGTCTTCACATTTGCTTTGCTTCATTCTTGCTTTATTTTGACCCTTTTCTCTGCCCCCACACTATTGGCCCTGTAGCTTTTTGCACAGACAAAAAGTGATTGCCTAAAATTGTAGCATATAACCTCATAGTTGAGTAGCTAATAAAAAAAATTCAGCAGCTTCAGCACGTGACCTCCCAGAATGCGCATGGATAAGTCCCTAAAAGGACAGAACATACCGATGGAAATGATGCTCTGTAAAGTACATTTGTGCTCCACCTTTCTAAAACGCCGGCACCCTACTCCCTCGCACCCGCTCTGCAAATGTGACACCTGAAGCACTGCTAGTGCTGCGTGGCCAGTGAGAGGCTGGTTAGCCAACGACGGGTAAGATCCCAACTTTGAGCACGGGACAACCTAAGGCAGGCACAGCCGCAAAACTGGCCACAGCCAACGATTCGAAGATAAAGAAGACCGGAGTGAAGAAGACGAGATGTTCCAGAGGAGATGCTGCGGGTGGAGAAGGAGAGGGAAGGTTTTTAAGAGTGACCTTGAGCCGAGCTTTGCTCCATAATGCGAGCTTTGTTGTATGGTGAATAATGAGAGGCAATTCTCTCTCGCTGTTTGTGAATTCAAACTGAGGTGGAGGATAGTTGGTCAGATTGACCTTTTTCATGATCCTCGTCCTAGAGCACTTTGAAGGAAAAAAAGCATCAGATCTTCAATTCTGCAAAGGCAAAACGCTGAGAGGAAAAAATACTGGAGGAGGATCACAGGACCAGCTTTGAAATATTTCAGTGTTAATTAAAATAGATTACTAATTAGACTACATGGAAAATCGTACCGTAAGGTGTCTGGGCTCAAATAAAGCTTTTATTAATTGCTTTAATAAATACCCTGCTGTTTTTAATTTTAATGGTAGGGTCCAAATTAAGTAGACCAAATAGCCCATACAGCTTTTATAGGGCATTTTTACTGTTTGTATTATGATCTGTTCAAAAGCTCAGGGTTCAATGTTTGTGACTTTCCGGTTTTATATTGATTAACTTATTTTTATGTAACCTTCTTTTAAACCCTCACTCTTTTGGTGTTGTTTCATACTGTATGGCTGTGCTTTTTGCTGTCCTATTACTGGTTAATCCTTTAATTTAATACACTTTAGTGTCCAAACACTCTTTTTGTGTTTGCTAATTTCATTTATTTATCTTTTTAACAATAAAAAAAAAATCCCCTCCCTAAACTAGCAACTATAAGCACCATGTTTCTTTTGTAACTGCCATCTTGAACAGACTGTTTTGTCATTAGTCATTCAAAACATAATTTGCAACATTTTGTGTGTTTGTAACATTAAAAAAATTAATTGTCACTGCCTGATGCTGTTTGATTAAAATAAAATGCACTTCGTTTTGCTGATAAGAAACACCAGCATGACCAGATTATAGCATTCGTATACCAAACCACATACACCCTTTCCGCTAAATTTGTGCCAAAAAAAGTAAAGCAAAATAAACAAAACAAATACAGACAGAGCGACTGGCTGACTGACTGATTGATGGTGTGAATGTTCACCAAACTCTACCCCTCACAACACCCCACTGCCCCCATCCTTTGCCAGCCTGCGTGTGTCTGTTCGACCTGTAGGGGCACCAGTGGTGAGTATTGTGATTGGGTAAGTACCATGTGCCGGGGGCGGGAGGGAGCTGAAACAAGGCTGTGATTTGGCTCATTGGTGCCATGACTCAAAAGCTCGTGTTTTTGTCATTTTTACAAGTACAAGACAAACTTGATTAATTATTGAGGAAATCTTGAACTATTTGTTCAAATTGAAAGGAATTGTTTTTGTTTGTTGGTTAAAGACACTACTGTTGAAATGTTTGAGGTTAGTTTTTATTATTATTATTTTTTTTACATTTACACAAAAATGTAAATTTCTTATAGTAAAGACTTAAACTAAACATTTCTATTTTAAAAAAAAATGTTTTTTGTCGATTTCTGGTCATCAAGACTTTCAATGGAATTATCAAATGTTTTTTTTCTTGAGCAGCAAATTGGCATCTTATTTAAGTATCATGTGACACTGAATCGTTGCCATTATTTTGCCAAAGAATATGATTTTTAAAATGTATTAAAATAAAAAAAAATTGAAGTATTATAGTTATTACTATGTTTTAGTACAAATGAGTGCAGAAAAATCACACCAGCCTCATCTTTTGAATGGTAGTGTACATTAACGTCTGTGTGAAAGTAAGTTCACAGTATCACAATATCTCAAGCCTGATGGATAATTGTCTGTGAGTAAATATTTTCTCTGATTTCTGAACACTTAAGATGCCCCGGCTCAAGTTTTTGGGTGTTCATGTGGGATATTTCATTGGCGCATATGTGTCTTGTACTAACTCTCAATTGTTCTGTCTTTGTGGTTGTTGGACAGTGCCATTCGGGAACGATTCCCCAAGCTGCTCAAACTGGTAGGATATCCCCAGTGTTTAACTCTTGGTGTCACTTTGTTGTATGTGCAAGATGCATACAAGTATGCTAACTTGAATATGCTTTCATGTTCGTCTTAATTGTACTTTTTGCTCATTTCTCGGTTTTTAAACAACAGGATGGACGTGACCTTCCACCTCCCATTGGTTTTGACTTGGATGACAGTCCATCCACTCTTCCGCCTTGCAAGGTTTGTACTAGTTTTGATGCATTTTTAATTTTTGAGTAACGCACAGTTGACTTCTATACTTAATCTCTGTTATTTATTGTGAATACAGGCAAGCTACTTCTGCTCCGAGGAAATCAAGAACATCATCCTTTGTTTCCTACAACAGTATGTATATGTTGGTCTTTATAAATTAAAATGTTTCTCAACTGTTGTCAGAGTAAAATGTTCACACATCTGTCTCATCGTTTAGGTTTTACAACATATACGACTCAGGAGACAGACAGCCATTGCTGGATGCCTATCATGACGGAGCCACTTTCTCCCTCAGCATTCCATTTGTTTCCCTGAACCCTTCAAAGTACGCTATCATTCTTTCAAACATTACAACTTTATTTCCTCTAATAAACCATATGATCTGGTGTGCCATCATTTGACATGTTTTTGAGTATTTTTCTCAATCAATGTGTCTGCAGAAGTACTTTAGGGGATTATCAGAAAGACAGCCGCAATATCAAGCGCATGAAAGACCCCAGTAAGTAAATACTGAATAATCTACATCAAGCCGTTGTTTATTTCTAGGTTCTATGGTTTCTAGGTTCACTACAGTATATTTAATTACCATGGCCTAAAGTAACATCTGCCAATTGCTTTGAAATATGCCTCCTAAATAAGTATATAAACATAATTGACTATTAAACTGTGCACGCATTATTTAATTTTAGAAATGGGAAGTTGGGATACACAATCTAAATTTGTACAATTTGAGCATAGAGTTTTAAGATGCCGTGTAAAGTTAAACTATCTTCAACTTTTACACACAGCGCTACTCATCAGTGTTAGTTGCAAAGCAGTGGACCAATCTGAAAAACTTGGAGAAGGGACAAGCATTGCAAGCTTCTGTTTACAGGTCCTCGTAGGGGCTGTGTCTGGATCCCGTTGCGCTCTATGCTTTTTTTTTTTTTTTTTTTTTAACCTATGGCATTTTATATATATATGTGTGTGTATAAACATTTTGTGTGTTTTGTACATGCACAAACACTTTTTTTCATATTTGGTGTTTGGCAAGTGTTCATTTTAGACCCTGAATAAAAATGCCTGTCCCCCACCCCCTCATTTTTTTCCCACAATTTGGGCAAGTTTGTGTTGTAATTAGACTTTTCCTACATAAATGTTACTGGTCATTTAGTGTCTTTGACCGTTATGCCATTTTCATTTCAGCAACACGGTTTCGTTTGATCAAACACACGCGATTGAATGTGGTGGCTTTCCTGAACGAACTCCCCAAAACACAGCATGACATTGCCTCATTTGTCGTTGATGTCAACACCTACACAGTGAGTGCAACTGTATACTTTGTTAGTCTCTTCCGTATTTCACATTAAGGTTTGTGGTTTTTATTGCCTCCTTTTATTGTTCTCAGGCTACACTGTTGGCATTTACAGTCTGCGGCGTTTTCAAAGAAAGTAGGTTCCTCAATCTTAAATGCTTCAATGTTTGGCTGTGTGATGCACAACCTAATTTTTTTCTTCTTCTTTTAAAGTGGACGGAAAGTCCAGAGAGACTTACAGAGCCTTTTCCCGGGTGTTCATCGCTGTTCCTGCAGGAAACACTGGGTAAGTCTGAAAGTCTCATTAGTTTAATCTCAAACATGTTGTGTTGGTCTTTTCATCAGTGTAACTTTAACCTATTTTCAACCTTTAGTCTGTGTATTGTTAATGATGAGCTGTTCATTCGAAACGCCACAACGGAGGAGATTCGCCGTGCATTCGTCGCTCCAGCGCCCACGCCGTCCAGCAGCCCTGTGCCCACTCTGTCTGCCCACCAACAAGAAATGCTTGCTGCCTTCTCACAGAAATCCGAAATGAACCTGGAGTGGTCTCAAAAGTAAGGGCTCAATAAAGGACTGCGTTGTCAAAAAAAGATGGACTGAACATTAAGGTTCCACTTTCTTTTTATTCTTTTAATCAGGTGCCTACAAGACAATGATTGGGATTTTGAAAGAGCCGCTCAGATCTTCACAGGCCTCAAGGTAAGCCAGTGTCACTTACTTATGATTCACACTAAGATAAATTATCAAATGTTCTGTGTTCATTGTACAAGTAACACTTTTCTTTTACAGGCACAAGGAAAGATCCCAGATGTTGCATTTGTGAAATGAGGAGTTCAAATTAAAGGCTTTACAGAAACTCTGAACCGCTTTTCAGACTTTGTGCTCCTCCTCCAATGATTTTTTTTTTGTCCTTTTTTTTTCCTTCTGTGACATTCTTTGTTTTTCTGATGGAAAAAGTTCACCACAAAGGAAATAATTTGTTTACAGAGCAAAACCGAGCGAGGAGAATTAGGAAGACACTAAGACCATGTTTTTCTTCTTTTGTGAATAATCCTCCCCCCAACTCTGCAGTTCAATGTGTTCGTACGTTTTAAATTGTCGTGTCCAATATGGGACGGATGTGGCAAATAAAGTACTCGTAAATTGCTTTTTTTTTTTTGTAAAATAAATATTAATTATGATCTTATGTTGTTCTAGACTGAAAGTATTTTACTGTTCATCTACAGCTGGTAATATAAAACTTTGTTCAGTTGAACGTGTCCGTCTGTAAAATCTCTGTGGCACTTCTATTATTATTACTGCAAGAAATCACCAGACTGGATGTAGTCATGAAGAAAATGTTTATTGCTGCTTGGGTAAATACTATAGGTTACAACACGCAAGTCAAAATCAAAAATTTGTGCGGTGTACAGCCAAACTGGTGCTTTGTTCCCACATTAAAATAGGAAGAAATGAATTACTGCTCAAAGTAAACATGTTTTCACATGGGTTTTCCCACAACATAAGCAATAGTGTTGTCAATGTTACACATAATTACATAACTGTATTTATTTTTTTTTTTATTATAATTGGGCAGTCAGGTTTGATGAGGGTGACTGATTAATTGGTTGTAAGCTGGTTGTAGTCAGGAACTCTTAGACCTCAGCTAGAAAATTTGGAGCCAGGCTGCAGGTCAGGCCTGTTCCATCAGGCTCCACGTTGAGCTTTGTTACCACTCCATTTTCAATCAGCATGGCATACCTGCACACAAACAACCAATTAGGATCAAGAGAAGCAGTTGGGAATGTCACTTCACCATCAATATGAGACTGAAATTTACACCTATATGCTGGTAGTTTCCCATTCAATATCAGAGTGTCCATCTCATTTATAAGTGCTTGTGGACATTTGAAATCTCAATACCAGGCTTCTTGTGTCCTCTGATCCTACTAGGTTTAATCTGTTATATGAACTGATTTACACTTTAACCTGTTCAACTGCTTATTAATACAAATTGGCCAATAGGGTTCTACAGTGATCAAAAATATGAAATTGCTTGTGACTTCTGTAGACTGTTTGATATCATAAACTGGAATCTTTGGCTTAAGAAATTATCAAAACTATCTTCGATTTCATTTCCTGACTTGCAAAACTTTAGTGGACTAGTCCAAGGTTAAAAGTCAATTGGAACCAAACCAGTTCAGAACGATTTTCTGTAGCAAAACTGATCGACACAAGGGGGTGCCAAAACATTTTAAATGGGTGGATTTTACTAACATAATTATATCTCTTCAACAGAGTGAAAAATCTTTAAAATATTTATATGTATGAGCTCAATCTGTGGTCAAACTAAAAACAAGGTGTTTGTCCACATGATGGCTTTATCGCATAACTCCACAATCTTTAATCTAACTGACCTGAAATTTGGCATGTGGTGTCTATGTCCAGTGTACCGCTAATATCTACAGGGACATTGACGCATCAAAAGACATGGTTGCTGATGCTAATGAATTTTAACCACCTATTATTAGGCCCACATGGAATCAGTACCCACAGAAATCGGCAGAGTTTTCAATCTTTATTTGTGTAAATGTGTAAATATAGATTTACTCAGTTTTTGTATACATTTTAATATTATAAATATACGAAGGCATAGTTGGTTTATGTACAGTACAACTTGTAATATTTCCAATGCCTTTTAGTGGATGTATTATATGCAAGAGCTACTGTGGCTTTGTTTATCAAACAAGTGGTTCTTATGGGATTGCAGATCTTAAATAAAAGTGGTTTTCATTTTATTTTGTAAGTTCCCAGCTCTTTTTGAGCAAAATCATTTCAAGATGTCTATAATGATTAAAACCTCAAAAATAAACTCTGCTAATTGGTACTTGCACTTATTCCTTCTAGTCATACTCCTATAGCCTCTCACACATTGACAGACAATTGCTTCCTCCTGGGTCGTGAGCTAAAGTTGACGCTAGGGAGGGAGATGTTTTGTTCTGGGAGGCGGTCATCTCACCTTTGAGACCTCAAATTCCCAAGCACCTGCATCAGTTGAGCATTGTTTAGGACCAGATCCACAGCCTGTTAAGAAAAACATTATACATGTAGTCGCGTATATACATCTAATCCTGTAATATTTCAAGCTTTGTGCTGATTTTCCTTCATAAAAGGTCTAGAAATGAATGGTCTTCTCATGAATGTAGGTGCTTCCAGAGCAAAACTGACCTTAGTGAACGCTCCTGTGGGATCAGCCAACATCCGCACCTAGAATACATCAAGCATTTAATGACTCACTGGATGAATCCTTTCAGACGCAAATTACACTGCATTTTAGTCCAAAAATCAGCAATGTTAATTAAGGGTGGAGAGAGCTTTCCCACCTTGCCGTCTGCTCCGTTCTGTTTTCCCCAGGCGGACATAACAAACACATCATTAACAGAAATGCATGCAATCACATCCACACCTTTGGCCCTCAATTCCCCAGCCATCTGTACGAACCCTGGGAGATGAGTCTGAGAAAAAACAACAACAAACAGATAAATAATCTTTATTATGCTTTTCACGCATTTGTGCTGTTATACAGAGGTCTTTACATTTGAAGAGTTCAGATGCAAAAACCTCTAAATGCTATCTGAATTGTTCTTCTAAATGACCATTGTTATCAGGCTTCTGTGTGTTGGTTCAGTAATATCACTTATGGAAAATATTAAGTGAAATAACTCAACATTAAACAAAGAATTTTCAGATGGCACTTAGAGGTTTTTTTGCATCCGAACTGTGTAATTCTTTTCTGGGATCATTTGAGAGTTGTGTTTCGGGCCTAGAATCGTGTATTTGTGTTACCTGATGCACTGTGAAGCCCTTAAATATTGTTGGTGTACTACGCCATGCTACATTTTCTTATATTCTGATGTGTTAAAGATCACCATTCACATTATATACTTAAATTTAGCTTAGTTGCATGAAACTAAAAATAACTTGTTTTACTAAATAATTGTGAGAAAGTTAATAATAATAACTGGCTGACCTTCTGTTAAAATTAAAACTCTTGTTTAATGAAAATCCACAGAACTTAATGTCAACTTGCACTAATTGTATCCTAAAATTTAAGCTGTTTAATCCCCTTAATGCATCCCGGTTTGTTTTGACTTGTGCTTAACAATATGTTCATTAATTAAATGCTTTTTACAATTATTTAAAAGAGATACAATCTTCAAAAAAAGCATATTTTGTGTTCAGGTCATTTTGGACCAGGATATGCATGTAGAGCCTTTTTGTTTTTGTAAAATTAAGTATGGCTGTCTCTAAAAATGGTAAAATACCATATTCCCATATCTAACACAGTAAACTGAATTTTACTCATAAATGTATAAGTATACCTATTGATGTAAACTTTTCAGAGTCATTTTATTGTGGTTTAGATGTTGTTAATAAATATATACTGTAGGTTTCAAATCTGTACCATCTTGAGTAAAAAAAATCCATTAAAATCCATTCATTCCAATGGCATTAATATATATATATATTATTAAAAAAAAAACAAATGTTATAAAACAGTGATTCTTGAACGGAAATCAGATTGTGAACGCATGAGGGTTTTTTCGAAATAACTTTCACTTCCTCTTTCAACAAAATAAAGGGAACTTCCCTTCTCTGTTTACTAGCATGAGGGTGGGATAGTCACCCACATGAGATCAGCCTATAGCAAATCACAATGCTCCAACTATCCATTCCTGATGCACAAAAATCAAGTCTTTGTCCTTGTTTGAGAAGTTTTACAGCTCTGCTGCATCTGAATGTTGGTACCTTAGAGCATCCAGGAGTGAAGGCTCCAGGGACGCCGAACAGCACTCCTCTTTTACAACTGAAGAGTTCAGCCATTGAGATGCTGTTTCCCGGGTCTTCCTCCTGCACCTCCACAGCTGGGAGGCGCTGACCAACCTTAACAAGAGCAGCGGGGGAAAATAACACATAAAACTGATCAGACAGATTCACCTCCTAATCCATTATTCATCAGTGATTCAATTGATTTCCATAGTGACACAAACAACAAACAAGTTCTCTGATGACAGACGCTGTTCCTGCAAACCGAGGCCAATTTCAAAATCCAAAGTGACTTAATCTTTCCCACATTAAAAAAAGCATGAACTAAAGTCTGATGCTTTAGTGCTTGATTTAACAAATATAAGGTACTCTTCTATGGGTCGCTGACATACAACTCTTAAGAAAAACAACTCTTCACAGGGGGCTTCAGTCACAAGATCTTGAAAGGGGTCCTTCAACTAATTAAAGTTTTTAGTGGAATTGACGATTTTAAGTTAGCATATATTGTCACACCAAAGGACATGATTTTCAGGAACTATATGTATCAAGTTCCTATTTTTAAGAACTATATGGATGAAAAAAAATGAAATCTGTAAAATGAGGTCTGAGGTATTTATGAATGATTTTATGATTTTCTTTATAATTGATATAAGTTGTAATTCATTAAACTATGCTATGAGGATTTTCCTCAAAATTAAAAAAAAAAATTCAATGAAAAATGGCAGAAAATGACCAGTTTTTATTGAAATGTTCAGATTTTTTTTAAACAGTTAAAACACAATGCAGTGTGTAAGTCATTACAGAAATGAATTCATACTTCCACAGCACCGACTTTCCTAGACTTACAGTTTATTTGTTGTTGAACTGGATAATCAAGGAACAGCAGTGTGTCTAGGAACCATGATAACTTGTTCATGACTCAACAAGGAAGCAACAAAGGCTCTTTCAGATCATGTGCGCTTATGCTTAAAGGAACTAATCTCCCAAAAATAATTGATGTTTTTGGTGAAAACATTTCAAAATATTTTTAGAGGCTGACTTGCATTTTATAAATCACCAATGACCACAGTTCCAGCTATTAAAAAGTCATCTACATCTTGGATTACATTTTTGAGAGAACTATTACTTTAAATATAGGCTAGCTGTTATGTAAATTGATTTTTGTTAATATATAATCCCCATTGCCTGCTCTTATAAAAATTTACCATAGTTTTAAAAATGAAAACTATGTAGTTAACATTAAAAACATGGTATACATCACAGTTAGCACACTTATAAAACCATGGTTAATTCCTGTAAAGGGTGGGCAAATCCTAACTTGTGCCTGCCCTTACGAAAATTAACCATATGTTTACTACAAATCCAACACTAAACCATAGTATTTAGTATACCACGGTATTAGTAATTAATAAGTACCAACTACCACGCGTGAAGCGCAAACACGCTATAGTCGAATCATTAGTTGAATCCGTTAGCCTACTCGATATCGTTATTACTAGCGTTGCGTCAGGCCCACAAATGTTTACATATTTAACTAAAGTCTGACTTTTACTGAGCGCTTAGTTCAAATCTGAATAAATTATTTTGCTGAATAAAGATCAGGAAAAGAATAGACAGAAAAATAGACAAAAATCTCATTCTGCTCACGTCACAGCAGAGTAGTGCTTATGAAATGTGCGTAATAAAAATACTCATGGCCGCCACGCTCTTCCGGAAACATCTAATGCGTTTATTTTAGGCACAGTGCGGCCAAAATAGTGCCAAGGTCATGCGTAAACGTCGCTTACGGTCCTGTCTCTGAGTATCCCGGGTGTGAGTTCTTACCTTGATCGGCATGCTGGTGATCGGTGTGCAGTGCAGTTGTCTAAAAGTGCGATGGACGGCACGGACGCCTTTCTGGAGCAGTGAAGTGGAAATCATCGGTTTATATATCAGCGGCAGGAGCGGCAAAGAGGAGTAGCGACTGCGGGAACTCAACACTCATCCTACCGGCACGCCTCTGCCTCCCCGCCCTGAGGGTTTCATAAGAGCACTTGGCGGCGACTGATCCTTCTTATTAACTTTATTACAGCAATGAAGATAATTTACTATTATTACTAGAACACTTAACATGAGCAATTAACTGTCTGTCCAGTTGACATGATTTTCCCCTGCCCAAATGATATTATTTTTCAAAATAATGAAATAAAGAGGTGACTTTTTGTAAAGTGCATTTTTTATAAAACTCTAAACCTAAACTGTTATTCGGTGTGACAATAGTTAATCAATATGAAACTAATTCTTATTCATTCATTCATTTTCATTTTGGCTTAGTCCCTTTATTAATCTGGGGTCGCCACAGCGGAATGAACCGCCGAAACTAATTCTTATTATTTTCTATTCTTTCTGATCTCTCTTATTCCTTTCTATATTTTATGTAGGCCTGTTTTTTTTTTTTTTACATGAATATGCCATATCTGTTATGCTTCTATATGCCAAAGTATGATGGAATATTATTTTGCCCATATTTTGGTATTTTTACATAAAACATTAAAGCAGACATTTACTTGCATTTAATGTTTTTTGTGCATCTAAATCACTTTTGTTAATTAAATTTCATGCAGACATCAAACTGGGACATCTCATCTTTGACCTAAATAAGAAATTCATGACCTCTTGATCTGTTGACAGTCATCCAGTCAAGATGCAGTGCCACAACTTTCCTCCTTTTTTTCTTAAATGAGCATGAATGCATTGATTGTCCAGATGGTTGCAGGATCCCTTGATGCAGACTGTGCAGTGGCTACACAACTGGTCAGTTCAGGCAAGAATGCAGTGCCACAACATTTCTCCAAACATTTCTTAAACCGACAGCTGTTCCCATATTTTTCAGATGGCCATGGTGCACAATAATACTGTATCCTCCATTGACAGTCATCATGTCAAGAATGGAGTGCCCCAATATTTCCCCCCTGCAGTCATATCCTGACTGTTCACATGATTGCAGGTTTCTTGTATCCAGACTGCACTATATGCACTGGTAACTTTGCTGAGAGAGAGGAAGAAAAAAAGGGCCGGGTTTCAAACATGTTGCTGCTTGGTCCTCTACAAGCTGAGAGACCCTGACTCACAGTACCTGAACTCAAAACTCAAAAGAGTTGCGATGCACAGTTGATCCTCATCAGCACCTAGCTCCATTCCTACAGCCCCTCCACCATCTCACCGGAGTCCAGCTGCGATCCCTCCATTGCCTTGCTCTCTCTGTTTGTCCCCATCATGGTGGACAGTAGCAGGCTTTGACTCTTGGCAGACGGCAGTGACTTCCTTGGATTTTTTTTATGGCAGTAAGCTCCGGTTTCCTGCTCCTCCCCACCCTGGTGAACCGCAGCAGGTCTCAGATTCTGGTGAATAGGGGTGACTCTTCCATCACCTCACCGATGGCAGCCACTCCTCCAGGTTGCAGTGAACAGTGGTGAGTATATCCATCCAGAGTGACAATGGCACCACAAACCTTTCCAGTGGTGAGGGCTCTCCAACAGCATGTTCCTTCTTCATCCCTGGCTTCGACACCAATGTAATATGATTCAAACTCACTGTTTAAGGGTAGAGACAGGTGGTAAACCAACAAACATTTGAAATACTTTAATCAACAAAATAAATAAAAATCGAATGAGCTGCAACAGCCCCTCATGGACGACTGCTGCAAATAGAAACTGAAATTAAACATAAGGTGTTCCAGGCCTGGTCCTCTCTTGTCTTCCTCGTTCGTCACTCCTCCTTTTATCCTTTCATCTCCTCTGTTGGACTCCACACAGGTGTGGCTCACAGGTGATAGATGATGCTCATCAGCAACAGCCTTGCTTAGTTCCCACAGCTCTCTCAAGTGGTTGTAGGTTTCTTGGATGCAGATTGCACTATATGGACTGGCTATGGATCTGTTGATAGTCATCCAGCCAAAATGCAGTGCTATAACTTTCCTTTTTCTATCTTGAAAGGGCCATTGCCAGTCGGCAATGCAGACTATAGCAGATGCAATGACCACACAACTGGTCAGTCCGGGCAAGAATGCACTGCCACAGCATTTTTTTCATCCTTGTCTTGAACAGGCAGTCATCCCCTGATAGGTCAGGATGCAGAATGTGCTATGGACTGGCAACATGGATGACATCATTTGCTGCCTCACTGAGATCTCCACTCGCCAGCAGATGTTTTCCAAGCAGCCTGTAGTGAGACAGGAGAAGATGGAACAAAAGCTGCTGCTCCCGGATCACTAAGAGAGAGGTGTTGCCCAAAATGGAGTGGGCAAGAATTATAGCATCATTCTTGACTGGGAGTCACAGCAGGCTTACTACCTTCTGGAGTCCCTGAGGAATGATGTCTATGTTGCACTGAGGAGGGAGATACTAGCTAGAATTGGACTTTCACCCATCAGCAATTCACAGCCTAGTATGCTGTGTTCACACCAGACACAAACCCTGCAAATAAATTGTGCTATTCGCGCGTAAATAGATGAGTTTATATGCTTCATTTTCTTCATCCGCACGTCAAATTCACTTCACAATAGAACTGGATTCGCGTCATGGGCAGGGCTTCTGTCTGTCTGGTTACTCTAGCTTTGTTGCTAAATGGCTAACATGGATTTTATTGAGAGAATAGTTGTGTTTATGTGCTTTAGGAAGGCTGATAAACATCGTCAATTCGTTTGGAGCCATGTCTGAGTTCACTAGATCCATTCAGAGGTGCACCCAGCTCTGTGAGTTCATTAACTCCTCCAGAAACTATACCTGGATGATGGAAGCTTTCAGCGGTGCTTCCGACTGAGCCGAGCCCAGTTTGATTAACTGTTGTCCAGATTCGGCAAAAGGATTTTCCCCCGGAACACCAACAACAGGCGCTACATCATAATCACGCCCCTACACGAGAAAGCTCCTGATTGGTTAATGTGGTGCGAATGTCCCCTGAAGTTCAGATTTTCCAACTTGGTTGAAAGCTGCAATACGCGAGTCAATCGCGCAAAACGCTCAACTCCCGCCACTTCGTTCGCGCAAATCGTGTCATTTGTGTCACAGAGTGAAGTCCCTGTGCTCAACCAGCATGAGACCACCAGTCAGCCCTTTTGGCGACTGGAAGTGATCAAGGGAATGAGTCTATACATTATTGTGCTAGAGGAAGATGTTCCTGGTGGTACTGAAGAGTAAAGTCCCCACCATACTGGAACTGGCCTACTCCCATCTGATGGCAGGCCATCTGGGGCACGACAATATGGTGCAACGGATCTGCAAACTTTTTCACTGGCCTGAGCTTGAAGCGGATGTAAAGACGTACTGCCAGGGGTGTCCTACCAGATGGTCTCTCCACAATGGCTTCCTCTTAAACCCCTGATTCCTTTACCCATTATTGGGATGCCATTCGACAGCATTGGTCTGGACCTGGTGGGCCTGTTGCCGAAGCCTGCTCATGGTCATGAACACATCCTGGTGATCCTAGATTATGACACACGTTACACCGAGGCAGTACCATTATGGTTGATGATAGACCTCTGCACTTTCTGAAGGTAAAACAGCTGCAGACATCCATGTACCATCCCCAGACAGACAGACAGACTCATCAAGAGGTTTAACCCAACCCTGCAGTGGATGCGCTGCTGGGTGGTGGCAAAGTATGGGCGTAACTGGGACCTCATGATCCTGTATGTACTCTTCAGAATCCGTGAAGTGCTACTGCTAGATGTAGCATGGTAAGCCTGGAAGTGGGACCCTGCCCCTCAACAATCCCTCATCAAGCACGTATGGGGCATGAGAGAGTGGATCAACAGAGTGATGCCCCTCATCTGCAAACGTTTCTCAGAAGCCCAGCGTGCCCAATCGGCGCCTCTATGACTGGCCTGCCCAAGCCCAAGAATTCCATCCTGGCAATAAGGTGCTGGTGTTAGTTCCCACCACCACGTCCAAATTTCTGGCCACCTGGAAAGGACCCTACTTCATTGTTGAATGGGTTGGGCTGGTCAACTATTGCATCCGTCAGCCGGGAAGGAGGCAGGAGGAGCAACTCTCTCATGTTAATCTTAAAATGCTGAATTCCATTTCCCTTCCACCTCCTGACCCATCAACCATCTCAGTGAGCCGTTATTTCCAACACAGAAGACAGAACTCCACACCCTGGTCAGTTAGTTGAAGGATGTGTTCAGTCAATGGCCCAGGTGGACGTCTGTCATCCACCACAACATCGTACACCCCCTGGAGTCATCGTCCAACAGCAGCCCTACAGGGTACCAGAAGCTCACTGGCTGTCTATAGAGGAAAAGATAAAGAAGATGTTGAAGTTAGGGGTAATCGAACCAATCCCGTAGCCCATGGTCCAGCCCAGTGGTGATGGTTCCAAAACCCAACGGCACCCTCTGCTTTTATGATTACTTCAGGAAACTAAATGAAACATCCAGCTTTAGCGGGTACCCAATGTCTCATGTGGAAAAGCTCCTTTATCAACTCGGTAGTGCCAGGTTTATATCCACACTGAACCTTACCAAAGGCTACTTGCAGGTGCCCCTAGCTCCCAGGGCTTAATAGAAAACTGTTTTCACCACCCCTGAAGGTCACTTACACTACCTTTGCTTCCCTTCGGCCTGCACAGAGCTCCAGCAACCTTCCAAGGGATGATGGACATCATACTTAGACCCCACAAAGCATATGCAGCTGCATATTGGATGATATGGTAATCCACTCGAGGTGCTGGGAGGAACACCTTGTGGGTGCTCCTGGAGTTATGACAGGGTGGACTCACAGCTAACCCCCGGAATTGTCATCTTGGGCTCGCAGAGGCAAACTGCCTGGGATATCACATTGGGCAGTGGGTGAGCCAACTTCAACAGTCAAAAGTCAACGCTCTCCAGAAAGCCCCCTGGCTCACCACCAAGTCCCAGGTATGTGCCTTTTTGGGGTTAGCGGGCTACTATAAGTGTTTTATCTCTAATTTCTCATCCATAGCCAGCCCATTGACAAACCTGACGAAGAAGGGGGAACCTGAGAGGGTTCCCTAAAGCCAACAGCGGAGCTAGCCTTCCTGAGGCTCAAGAAAGCTCTCTCCTCATCCCACTCCATGCCCCAGATTTTGGGCAAGCTAACTCCCTCTCTCTCAAGCGGCTAGATCGACGTCGACTCCTCCATAGAACTACACACCATTCAACCTGGAGAATGAGCACTCACCTACCAAAGGACCAGACACCAGGACTACTTACTCTTTCACCATTCACTTTCACTGGAACTGTTGTAAATAAACTGGGGCTTTTGATTTAACATATGTCAGTTTTGAGTTGTTTATCCCTCTTCTCGCCATAATATATGTAAATATGTTCTCTGCTTCCTGAAGGCCATGATATGCTGAAGTAAAGTTAATCTTTCACTTTACTACAGCTCTGCTTCTTCATGTTAGCTTTATTTCTGGGGCCAGAATTCTAAATGAACTCTGAGGTTTCATGATGTCATCAAGACTAAGATAATTGGCTGTGAGTGTAAAAGGGCTTAATTTTTAAAACAGAGTTTATATATTGTCTTCTGACCAACAAAACAACATTAAGACAATGGAAAGGAGGACTTCAAATAGAATATTAACAGTTTTTTTTCCTGGAAAGAGGATGATGCAATTGAGACAATGTTTTGAATTAGGCAATTAGGTAAAACATGATTCAACAAGTTGACGCAAAAAATTGAGGCAGGGTTTTAGCCTTGTTTTAACTAGTTATTCGATTCAATGTTACGTTTTGTTGGTAAGAAAATGTATAAAAACAGAATACATTTACTCCTGAAATATATTTGCATTGTTCTGAATGATATGGGGGAAGCAATTCTTTCTAAAAAATAAATATTGGCCGTTAAACACACCAAATGTTTTCCAGACTAAACGATCTTTAAAACACCTTACGTGTATTATCTTATTTTCAACTTTTGGGTTTCTCAAGCCAGTCTAGTCTTTAAAGATAATGTAGCATTTTTAAAGGCAAAAATACAGCCAGGAAACTTAGACAGTTGGGCACCTGGAATATTGTGGGAGAAAAATCCATATTATATAACTTACAAATTGTAAGCTATCAGTTAAAGAACAGAAATGAGTGTTTGTTTCACACACTTACCACAAGATGTATTATTCATTAAAATTATTGCATTAAAATGATTCATGCAGGGAATTATTATAAAGGTTTGTTCATAATTAATCTATACACTTATCTGAAATAAGAGGGCAACTAAGATAAAGTCATATAATGGCCATAATGATTGACATAATAAGTCATAAAACGAATCTTCTGTAACTGGTACAACTAGTTTCTTTGATGATAAATTGATCCGACTCAGCTGTCAAGTTTTGTACAATAAAAGGCCTCACGATGGCGCTGTTTGTCCGCTGTTCGTGCAGGCGCGTTCATGTGAAAGGACATTATATAGTACTTAACCACACGATGGCACATATCAAGCTAACACGATGTTTTTGGCTGGATGATGTTTCTACTACTAGTTAGCTCTACTTCTACGACTCAAAGGTTTAATTTGTGAAAACGCTCGAAGCCTAGATTAAAGTCGGTAAATTTCTACAAATGTGCCTTATAAACATAAACTGGAATTTTCCTAGTTTAGCTTTCAAGATGTAAACAGTGAAATGGACCAGAGGCTTTTTACGAATGACGTTCATTCGTTGTAAAATAATTACATAATTCATTTTCCAGCCACATGAAGAAAAACAGACAGGATAAGAACAAAACGACATAGAAATCCAACGACAAGTGAGTATGACGAGTGTTAATTTATTACAAAACACATTGACACTGACAATATTTGAAAATACTTCTATTTTATCCTGTGGTGTTTTAGTGTTTGCTTTCTCTTCACAGTGATTCAATATGAACAAAGTGTTGAAATAGTACTATTATTACTACTGCAGAACCACTGAGCTTTACAAAAAGGAAACAAAAAAGAAGCACAGACATTTACAAACATTTGACTTCAACCCACACAAATACCAGAACAATAATATTAATAATAATAAACATCCGCAAATTGAGTAAAAAATAGATTTTAATCTTTTAAATACAACATTTTGGAATACAAATATTGATTTGTTCTTAACTGTAGTTCTTATTATTACTATCGACTGTTTTCACTAGTGTTACTGTTGAGGTTTGCTTTACAGTATATCAATATACAGAAAAACGTGAAAACAAACATTTTGGTAAATTCTGGTATTGCTCATTTACATAAATATACACAGTCACGCAAAAACACCTAGCCATGAATTTAATTTATCTCTCAATCATGTTATGTACTAAGTCTGACAGACAAAATGGCTTTTTATATATATATATAATGCTTACAATTCTGAAAACACTACTGTAATATCATCGTTATATTAGAGTTATTATTGACACAAACATTGACATATTTTACAGCTGTCTTTGAATGGACCCACTCATTCATGGTTATGTACACAACCCATGACATCCCATTAAACACTTGGGAGAGACATTAACTTCTGTGTAGAAAAGAAGAAAACAAAAAACATACTCCAATGTTAGAAAATCATATTTTAGCTTAACATATATAGATTGAATCCGAAATTAAACAGAGTCTACCGAAATATCCCAAAATTCCCTTAACAGCCAAACTGGCTGTATTTAAAAAAAAAAAAAAAAGGAAGAAAAAAATAATGTTTTGCAGTGATCCACACAAGTTAGTGTCCAAAATCGACAAATACCATTTTGAATGAAAATGTCACAGAAAAAAAGACACAGGAATATAACGTCCACTGGCTTTCATATGTCTTAAAAGTTAGTACTTTAATCACAAAAAGAGAAATCTAAAAAACAATTCAATACAAAACAGACGTTTCATAACATTCTCCCAAATGAATTGCTTTATTTCATTACCAAACCTGAGGCCAAGCTTCATAGTCTATATGAAAAACCAAACACTAAAGTCAAGCACAGAATGAGCAACAGAAACTCACATGATTCTCACGATACGTCCCCTCTGTATTTTGGACTAGAATTGAGCTTAAAACGTTATAAATATCAATCTTGGAAGATTCTTTCTACCTTCGTCTATGGCGTGGGTACCATTTTGCGAGCGCACATACAATCATTGCTGCGAACAGTGAAAAATCACCCTGAAGATGTGGCTTCACCTCCGAGGTCTGACTCTGGACAACAGTGGTTATCTTTTTTTAGTACTTAAATTGGTAAAGATGCCAAAAAAAATGGCAACTGGCTTTTCTCCCTCCTGTTTTCACACCTTTAGAATAAATAAAAGGTAGCAGAGTTGTAGCACTCTTAACGGAGTATGATTGCATATAATACCAGACAAGAGTCTGCAAACAAACAACTATGAGGAGACCACGCAAACACATCCTAAACCAAGAGTCTGATTGAGCTCATCTCGTGAGGCTTTCCAATTTGCATTTAATGTTGCTCTGCGCCACAGAGGCTTTCAGTTTGAATATCACAGAACGAATCGGCTGTCCGGCTGCGTCCATGAATGAATGAAGGATTACAGTGTGGAAAATGATCTTTCATCTGAAAAGTCTTTCCAAACGAGTCTTTCACAAGCAGGCCAGTGTCTTTTGAAGAATTGAAAGTCCAACAGAGTCCGAAAAAAAAAAAACACAGCAAAAAAATAATAATATCAAACTACATTAGTGGCCTACAGGAGGAAAAAAAAAATCCCCATTTACCCTGATTTAGACGCACTGTTGGTTCAGTTCAGCATTTATAGTACCCAAAATCTCGCATCACTCAATCTGCATCCCAAAACGATAAAAACAGCTTGCTATTATACAAAGGACGGCCTGAAAATTTTCTACAATCAAAAAAAGTTTTGTTTTTTCTTTACGCGACTACACCAATACTAGATTTCATTTCGAAGCAGAACGTGGCGTGGCAGCCGCTCTTATTTAAAAAAAAAAAGGCTGACATCAAATGAGTTATGAAATCTTTCATATTGCTTTCTGTAATATGATGCATTTGCAGTACCAGTGTATACCAGTAAACTGAAGATTGTTTAGCTGTATTTCCTCCAGTAAGTCTTTGCATATTCCACAAAAAGCTAGCGGGACAAGGTTAGATAGCACTTGTAGTATGGCGAGTGCATTAGAAAAGACATTATCAACTAACACAGACATTATTATCTTAAATCTGTGCTTTTTATGCACCGATTTAAGGAGACAAAGAAAGCTAACTGTAGTGATCAAGAGCTTGTTTCAATGGCCTACTATCAGTAAAGGAGGAAACATCGCTGAATTGTGCAATTCAGAGAAGAGTTTATATTGCTGC
Source organism: Danio choprae (assembly GCA_903798125.1). Classification (NCBI taxonomy): domain Eukaryota; kingdom Metazoa; phylum Chordata; class Actinopteri; order Cypriniformes; family Danionidae; genus Danio; species Danio choprae. The sequence goes on along the minus strand of CAIGQW010000287.1, from coordinate 2,792,466 downwards.
AGTCTCAGTAGGCGCCCTTGGCACGTGAATTTCTCTGAGTTTACAGTAATGGTTAGCTCCTAAAACACTTATCTGGATGGCCGTGAAGTGACAGAATGAATTACACGTTCCTCTCTAACACTGATATAAATATTAAAACTGACCCAAGCCTACGCTGACGTGGAGCTCATTGGAAATTGAATGGGATGTGAAAGCCCGGTACCAGCGAACAGCTACACAAAGCGTTGTCTTCATATTCAACCCCCAAAATAGTTTTCTTTTGGCTTTTGGAGCCCTTGCGCACACATAAAAAGACTGGGCAAACTTGGAGCCCGTTTTCTTCATCCTTCATCCATGTGTTGTGTGTGGTCTAGGGCGAGTCCATCATGGCCTCCAGCATCTCCAGAAAGAGTTTGTGCATTGGCACACCGCCACGGGTTTTGATGCTGTAGAAGGTGGTGAGGGCTCGACCGGCCGTCTGCCTGAGGAGAGGCAGGGTGAGGAGGAGACGTCCAGCTCGCTGAGGGTCATCGGGACGCCGCTGGACCTCTAGCTCCAGAAGAGCCTGATGCAGCAGGTCTCGTAGCTTCTGCACCGCCTCCATGTCCTCGATGTAAACCGAATCTGAGAGTGGGGAGGAACAGGGTGGGTGTTAAGACTCTCATATCACAGTAAATCAATGGAGGGGTTCTAGTGCAAGTTCAATTCATGTGATATATTTGCAAAAATTATTTGACACATTTCCATTCCAAGAGTTTGGAGAACAAAAATCTCAAAATCTAACTAAAAAGCTGAATTTCTGTGACATCTAACGAACGAAAAACAGGCCGCTGTTCTTATATATTAAAAAGATAACATTTTAAAAATACATTAAAATAATAATATTAATGTTGTATTTTAGCTTGAATATCATTTTGCATGACTTTAATGGCCACTACTGAGAACAACGATGGACAGTTGACCTTTTACTGTTTGCATGTTTTACAAACTTTACATTAGCCAAATCTCTCCAAATGTCTATTATCCTCGCATGTTACCCTTAGTTAACAGTCTGGTGATTAGACTGACTGAAGTGACTACCAGTCGCCCAAATAGCCCAAACAAAACAATAGGTGTGAAACAGTGTGATATAATATATAGAAAAATTTTGACAAATGGAAACTAACATTTAAAGCAACAAACAAAAATCCCAGATATGCCATGACATGGACCAAAAATATATAAAGACCCCTGGCTTTCAATGTTTGGAATAGACCTTTTAAAATTCCATGATATTCCAGAAATTCCATGACCAGTGGGAACCTTGTAATTTTCTCATAATCGAAAGAGTAACTATTTTGTTTTAAAAGATAAGAAAAAGAAAATAAGAAGGAAAAGAATGCAGCAGACTGAAGAGAGATCCTGAAATAAGTTATACCATGTTAAATAAAATGTAAATACCAATATGCTAATGCATAATGATGAAGTGTAACCTTATGAGTTGTTTCAGTCTTTTTGAGTAAAACCTCCAAATGAAACCAGATGTTCATTCATACCATAATTTAATACACCAGTTACATTTTTTTGGATGAATAACTCGATCGATTTCTTTTATTTTCTGGGTCAATACTTTTTTTCTGAATTTTACCAGTAAATTTGTTTCATCGGTTTATTTGCAGAACGTCCAAGTAAAAAAAATTAGGCATTTATATTTTTGCATGCATTAAGGACATTTATATCGCTTTGGTTTACCTGTAATCTGGTATCTATTTGATCCCTACTTATAACTCAAACTAGACTAATCTCGACAACCCCTTGTAAATCATTAGTGACCTTTTGAGTGCGGGTCACGACCCCTGGATTGGAGCCACTGCCCTGAAGCATGACATTTTTATTGTTATGCCTGTAGAAATAGTGCATGCTCCAAATTCAGTTCTGAGGATTGCTACAAAGGACTAGCTATGTGCGAAACAACAATTAAACAAATCTGATATATGTATAACATGATTACTATGCAAATTTTTGCATGTGTGCCAAATGTCACTGACCCATGGACTAGTGTGTTGCTGAGGGTTAATGTTTGCCATGTACACACAGATGCGCGAGGTCTAAGGAAGAGCTTTTGGGTGTGTTCAAGATTCAAAGCATGAGACTCCCAGTATTTGCATAACAAATACAGATTCAGTGGGTGAAGCAGATACGGGGGTTGAATTTATTATTTACAGTAATCAAAAGTTTTATGGGCTCTTCCGGGTGGGGGATGAATTGGCACACGCTGACAATGACAAGACACGACACAAAACAGAATAGTGTCTGGTCTTAATTACTGCATGACTCAGTCGGGTCAGATGGGTTTTGATCAGAAGGTAAGCAGTCGGTCAGGGAATAAAAATAGAAGTGGAATGAATGACTCATTAACAAGAAGGTGGTGACAGGAAGTGCACCTGAGTTGGTGAGTGCGATGGCCTTGAGCATGACAAACTCCTCGCGGTCGAGCTGCAGGGCCCGGAAGCGGCGTGCCAGCTGACTGATGGCGGCATTCAGTTCGGTCAGACCGGCCACACGAGACATCTCCTCATCCAGAACAAAGTCCTCAGCAAACACCACCTCGTCTTCGCAGCCCAGAGAACGATAAGCAACTCCCAACACCAACACTTCCAGCCACACTGACTGAAGCACGGACATCTGGTCTGCCAGTGACAGGGAGAGGAAGCCTGGGTGAGGGGGAAAATAAGAGAGAGGTTAACCATACACGCTCACTGCTGCAGAAGAAAACAAGCCCAAATGCTGAAAAACACAGATGGTTTATCTTTGATTATGGGAAAAGGTTGGTCAAAAAATTGGATCGGTGTCAAAATAAAAGCATTAATGTGGATTCAGTGTTTTTTTTTTCTTTACATTTTGGCCATTTATTTACTCAATATCTCAGTTTTGGTGTTTTTTGATCTTTTGAAAATGGGTTTAATTTGCACGTCTTTGTAAACAACACAATGTAAACTATAAAACCATTTTTGTGAAAAAAGGGACGTCATGAGTACTTGACGTGAGTAATTGACAACTAAAACAACGATAGTGGATTGCAGGACTGGATGTACACAGATGCGTAGTGTTTCTTTACAAAGTGACATCACCATCTACCATCCTGGCATTTATATAGTATTTTATTAATCATTTTTAGGGATCGGTGTTGTTTAAACATTATTACAATCCCGAGACATTGGTCTAAACATTTTTTGCAACTTCGGTGGTTCAACTGTAATCACACAAAGCTCCAAGAACACTTATGTGGCAAAAACCAGTAAAAATTACTTTGTTTCTTCAGTTTCATCAGAAGTTAGGGTGTTCATTTACAAAGGTCAATACAACATTTTGCCATTAGAGTCAGTAGTGCAACACGCAAGTGTTTTATTGCCCATAGTAAACACACACCCTGAACTTATGCGGAAGACACTGGCAAACAGTCATTTTTTACAGTTTTTTGGCACACAAAAATTTTCTTGGAGCTTTGTATGATTACATTTGAACCCCTGAAGTCACATGAAATGTTTTGGGTTCCATCTTGGGACCATTGCTGTTTATGGAGGATGAGGGAGCTCTTAGATTACATCTAAAATAGTTTAATTTGTGTTCCAAAGATGAACAAAGGTCTCAGAGGGTTGGAACGACATGACGGTGAGATTAATAACATTATTTTCATTTTTGTATAAACTATCCCTTTAAATCAAAACAAAACACTGACTGCATAGAGATGATATAATTAAGAACCTAATCAAATTGCCAAACTGGTGCCAAATGCTAGCCCTAGTGTAAACAATGGGTATTCAATACAGTAGTATGCGGCATTCTGAAACTCCAGCAATGTGTAGATTCTGAAATACTTGTTAGATTCCACTTCATTATGGCTGGCATTTTTCACAACTGATCTGCATAAAGTTTCTTAGGCAACTTTTTTAGGCTGTCAGGAACGTCAACGCCACAACAGCTCTTCTCCTATCAAGCCTGAAAATGCCCACTGAATTCAGATCCAGTGAATGCGTGCAGTGAGAGGTGTGCGGAGAGCAGCAGAAGAGTTGTTGATGAGTACCAAGACGCGATGGACACTCAGAAAAGTGCTCTAAAATAGGAGGTCTTGAAAATAGCCAGAGACTGACAAAAAACATTCGAGATCGCTCCTTCCAAGACTGAGCTAGGACACCAATTAAGAGGAAAGTCTTCCACACTCTGACTGTAGCTCTGACTCACCTGCTCCAGTTGCCTTCAATTATAATCTTTCTTTGGGCACCTGTTTTCAGCAGCGAGTTGTGATTGATCAGCACTTTACAGCACTGCAGAAATGTGAGAACCAGCATTGATTAACAAGCTACTAACTGTTTTCTAGATGGCCTTTTCATAGCCTTCTGAAATATTAGCCTGTTATCGATATATTAGCATGTGATCTGCTCTTTTTCCATCCAACATTAAGCATCTGAGTGGCATTTAGCCAGCAAATAACACTTTTACCATTTGTGTCAGTGTAACTCTTCATATTAGCCATGCGCATGAGTAAACAGAGTAACCATTAAGGAAAAGAGTTTTTTTTTTTTTTTTTTTTTTTACCGGACTTTTTGCACAGATTCCAAGCAACATTTGGTATTACAATTAGTAACATTACAATACTGTGGAAATGAAAAATTGAAGTGGCACTTCAATCTTTGGTTCACATTGCAAACTATTCTCACCAATGACCCTATTAGGTCAGGACTGTTGACCGAAAAAAAGTAATTATTTTGTTTCATGTGCATTTAGGGGCGCCTTTATCTGAAATGCATAAAGCCACAATATTCAATCACAGAAAATCTCATTTTGGTCCAGTGCATCTTTGATCAAGCAACTTTGTTCAATCTAAGCAGGACATACCGAGTACAATAGTTCATTTCCGTTTAAAAAATGGCCAGTGGGGTTTCATTTCTAACACAGCTTGGTCAACCACTGAGCTAAAGCCCCATCTAGCAGCTTCTCCACTATAAAAAACGGTCTTCAGTGTTTAATTCAAATGAGTCTGCAATTTTTTCTACTCTGAATCGCACATATTATATGTTGCATGATGTCAAGCTGTGTGTGTGTGTGCTGCAGAGGTTTATGTGACATTAACACAAAACCAGACTTTATTCCACAAAGGAAATTTTCACTGTTTGTATCTCCTAATTGGTGTACTCACTATATGCAACATTGTAATTGTGTGTAACAGATTTAATTTAACAGAATATACCATGCGCACAGTGCATTTCGGCATCCCAGTTCTTGCAGTTCCTCCTCACATTTCATAAAACTAATAAACATGAAGGAGTTCAAATCAACACACTGTTGGGTATGATTTATTGTTTCATTGGTCAGAAGATCTGACAAGAAGCTGCAATGCATAGTGATGTCATTAATAATCACTTATGCATTTTTGCGGAAGTGAGAAACTAAAAGATTTGAATGTTTACATCTTCTAAATGTGAATTTTGTCATCATTTCTAACTCCTGAAATGAAATTTGATTTTGTTCAAAACAATATATCACAGCAATTCGTTTCACTTGAAATATATTGGGCCTTTGCATTAAGGTGCAAATCAACAGTACTTAAAAGTTGTTTAAACGACATTTGATGCTGACAAACTTTGGCAGCTCTATATTAAAAATCCAATGCTTATTTTCACCCTCTGCAACATTACATTTCCAAGTGCAGTGATATAAAACTCTTTGTCCCCTTAGTAAGCTACATAAATAAAAGCCAGATTGTGGAAGTGGTTTCCAGTTTGAGTGCACCATGAATCAGACAGTGAATCATACATTCAAAGGCTAAGGCAGGCATAACTGTGGTTGCTTTAGCTTAACTGAAGCAACAGGAGAGTGAGTAACCAGTCGCTTTACACCAGAATAGCTTACTTGAGAGGGTCTCCTTGCCAACCGCCTCACTGTTCCTCTTATTGCTCTAACTTACCAGGAATGTGCTTGGCCCAGCCGATGATGACAACTAGTTCCCTATCGGCCAGGTCACAGAGAGTGGTGAGCGTGCGCTGGGCTGTATCAGGCTGCAGGGGGTCTGGCATAGCAAACAGTTTTTCTGGCTCCGCCACCAGCAGATGAGAGACAATGATGCTGGATGAACCTGAGACAAACAAATTAAACACTATTAAGCTGAATGAGCAGCAAATGTAGCACCAATTGCAGACCATAAAATGATTATTTTTGTAATAAAATACATTTTTAATGGTACTATACCCTTCTCTCCCTCTTTCCTTAAAGGTATTGGTGCACTCTGGTACGTGGCATTCTCCACCTCGGGGCGTCTCTTGTACTTCTGTCGTCCACCTCTGACTCGGTCCAAGCGAACTCCTACACATGCCAAACACAGAAAGAGGATTATGGCATTGGCACTGCTTGCGGATCACACCATACACTGTGAGGTACTTGAGTAATGTTAGAGTGAGGATTGGTTGTGTTGGCCAGATGCTACCTCACCTTCTTTGAGCATGCCTACTTTGAGGCACTTGGTGAAGCGACACGCTTGACAGGCCTTCCTGCGGCGCTTGGTGATCTCACATTCATTAGAGGCAGGACAGCTGTACTCAATATTGCCTGTTGGATAAAGGGGAAACCATTATGCATTAAAATACTATTAAATATAATAAATATAATTATTTTACTGTGTTCTTGTTACAACATTATTGCCCATTTAATTACAGAATAATAATATTAACCACAGATGCTTACTACAGGATTAGGATTAAGGTTACCCCATGTAATTATTGATGCTGAATTAGATGCCCTAAACAGGGTACAACTGCATGTAATTAGTGCTACAGAAATATTTTATTTATCAGTAAACAAAAAATATAAATAATTCAAATAATACGAAATAATATGTTTAATATACTTTTTAAAGTTTCAAAACAATACTAAGGTTAAAAAATAAACTTCCTAAACTAAAGCTTTCTTAATTTCGACAAAGTCTCAGGGAAGGATTAGTTTTGGGAAGAATCAATTACAGCCATTAAACTGTTTATTTCAGCCATTCATTAAAAGATGCTGGAACAAATGCTCAGAGCACTGATTCATTTTCAAATCGAATTACACTTATGTGTAATTACACTTACTATTTGTTTATTTTGAAAGCATCTGATGAAAACACAACAGAAAGACATACTGTCTTAGGACTCATTCACACAGTGACAGAACACAATTGTCCATTCCAATGTGCTGCCAAATTTCTATTGTTTTTCAATTTCTAAGATGTGCTTGTAGGACGTGCATGACCATTACGCTTGCGTCTCATGTATTTTGAAGCACCGCACACGAGTTCTGCATTTTTAGACACCATGTCAAGTTAAAAGAACTTCACCTTTTACCTTCACCTTTTAAAAGTAGACTGGGAACTAAGTTTTTAAAACTATGTTTTTGGAATATTCACACTTATTCCTGATAAGTGTGAACTTAATAAACCACGCTACCTGTCAAGTGTCAACACACCCTAAAAGGACTACAGGCATCTACAAACTAGAATGTGCAAAAACTAGATTGACAGATGCTCTCTGATGGCTGGCCGCCTAAAAACAGTGTGTCCTGGCCCTTAGTACTAACTCAAGACACCTTATTTAAGATTGTAATCAAAACCAATTCAATTCTAAATAAATATGATTTGTTATGCTGAAAAACTGTCGTTTTAGTGGGTTTAACTTACAAGTTCTTGGTAATGACAAGTATGCAGTGCTCACCCTGTATGGTTCTTTTGAAGAAAGCCTTACAGGCTTCACAAGAAGCCACTCCATAGTGGTAGCCAGAGGCCACATCTCCACACACCAGGCACAGCCTTTTGGGAAGTGTGCTTAACGCATACTTGCAGCGGCCTCCTCCACTACCGGTGGAGCCCTCTTCGGCTCCATCTGCACCCTCCTCCTTAAAATGGCAGCGCAGGGCAGGTGTGTAGAGGGGCGGGGAGTAGCGGCCAGCGCCTTCTCCTCTGGATCCCCCTCCTCCACTCTGAGAGGAGTCTGAAGACGCTCCTCCTGGGCTAGTCCTCCCTCCGCCACCTGCTCCTCCGTCAGGACTGCTGGGCTCAGCCTTTATGTACAGGTCAGAGCGTCGCTCTCTGGAAGACATGATACCTGCAGAGAAAAATGTGAGACAAACATTTCAGGTTTTAACTTCATCCGCATTACCTTGAAGGTCAAGACTGGGTGTCTCCAATCTTTCAAATGTGGCTTTAAAAAAAGGATACATATATTATATATCCAACCACCTGATCTACATCAATATGAACGCAGGTGAAGTGGTGTTTCATTTCTAGATTAATCCACATTTTTTAATAATCGAGTGAGTCATCATTTCAGCGATAAGGCAGTCTCTTTCCTGAATGAATCAGCTAAAACAAACTGATTGAGTGAATAATTCAATGACTTAAGGTGACTAAGTGACTTTTTTGCACATTCTAGTGGTTTAGTTGTATTTTTTCTCCATCGTGTTATATTTATATATTTAAAATGTAATATTTATTGTTTTAAACGTCAAGTATGAATAGCCGATCTTTTGTTTTTTTATCGATATTGGTCCTCCCTCTCCCAAGCCTGCTTTTATTTTATGTCAACTATCATGCAAGTCTTGTCCAGATCATAATTAAAAGAGCATAATTAAATGGGTTTGCCAACCACCAATAAAAGAAGCAACTCTGGATTGATACCTTTGTTTTGTGGTTATTCTATGATTAAAATTGTTTAAACTACTGTGAGTTTCAACTACTGTTAGAGTAGCTTTTCTGGAATAAACTACCAAATGCCTCAAACTAACATTTCAGGATTGTTATTGCAGAGCACCGCATGCAGAACACAGAAGTATAAATGCTCATGATGGTGTCAGCTATGTGAATAGTACAGTGTGGGCTAAGGCGTTCATGCGACACTGAAGTTATAAATTGGACATGACAGACTGGAACTGATGCCATATGCTTTGTTTTCTTTCATTTGGCTTAAGTGAATGTAAACAGATGGGACAAAAAAATCCAATAGCTGTTTGAATATTTGCAATAGGCCTCACTGTACAAATGCAGCATAAGTCTTCTTTAAAAGTTGAATTTTTTAAGAAGTAACAAAGGCAAAAACATAAAGGAACTACTGTTTATTTTTCAGAAATCATTTCTGCTCCTTTCTTCTGCTTACAACACAGGTGCGTGCTGAGCAAGCAGACAGCATTCATTCGCAAAGACGAGCATGAACTTATACATCCTCACTCTCAAGTAGTTTTTTCTCCACTGAAACCTCTGAACAAACCAATTCACTACCATTAATCAAACCTCCCAGCGGTACCAGAGAGAGAGAGAACATTTTTAAAAAACTGTGCTCAACTTGCTCACCTGCGCTCACACAGCGGTTTAATGCAAGCAATACATTTACATTTTGTTTATCTTAAATTGTTTCTCTATTTTGGTTTGTTGACAGTGTAGAATTATAGAAGCAGTTATGCAAAGAGCACAGTATTTTCCCTTTTCCAAAAAAAGTACAAAACCTTCAACACTCACAATACATTGAGTTTAATCCCAAAATAGGGAAGTTTGATCGCTAGCTGATTTGGCTAACTTCTGCTGACAAATGATTGAGAATACCTTGCAGCAGTTAGCGCGATCTGCAGGCAATGCAGATAGAATATCAAACAGATGAGAAAGAATTCTGATGGTTTTTCTAGTGAACACACGTATGCACATGACAGAATTCGGCACAAATCTGTCCATAATCCCAGTGCCATGGCCTCCGCCCACAACAGATTAGGGTCATTAATCCAGGAGAGAGAACCAATCCTCTAATTATACCTCCACAAGAGATGCCCTACAGACTCTGGACTGCTCCATGGCACCCAGAGTTTATAAACCCCCCTGGGGGATAAACTGACCTATGATGCCATTTCTTGAATTTGCCGATCTTGTCATTTTAACCATTTAGCAAGAAAGAGACAGCGTCTATTACATTAGCACATACAGCGTTAACCAAGTTACAGAATGGCTGCCAAGTAGGGAATACAGTCAGTAATAAATCTGCATCTTTTAACTTAGAAACATTATACTAGCATTTTTATTGCCAAATCAAATAGAAATTCAAGCACCCTTATTACAACCCATCAACGTATGAGTTTGTTTTAACCTAACATTCTGACAGAAATATATTACTATTGTAAAGTAAAATGTATTATTAGAAATTCTACTACTTTCTACTAACTTTCTTATTGAAAAACAACACAATTGTTCTTCTGTTTCATTTTCAGCAAGAAAAAAAAATGAATTTAAGAAAAATATTAAAATCATTTTAGGGTTTCTACAAAAAAAACTGTTTATTTAACCATTGTTTAACTGTAATTTAAATAAAACAGATGTGCTTTTTAATTCAACTTAGCTTAACTGAAACCAGCAGAATTTAAAATATAAATTACTGTGAAAAATAACATACAAAAAAATCTGTATTCTCCCAATAATTTATAATATTAATCAATTAAAGTATTTTTCTATTCTGGAAACTACATAGTTGCCTTTTAAATTTATAACGAGGGTCCCTCGCACATCCAGATCATGTTTTATGGCGTCTTCAAGATTGGAAAACATGGACTAATGCACATTAAGTGACTCATATATAACATGTTGTCCTCAATGTCCTGTCTGCCTTTCAGATAGTCAAAAGCTAAACTTCCACCTTCATTTGTCCTCAGTGAACATCACAGACACACACACAATTCCCCTTTCACCTGCTTGTGTGATGTGTTGCAATTTTGGCGAGTGTGCAGAATGTAACTGCCCCAATGCCTTCAAGTCCACTGTACTTTCTGCCAAACACGTTCAATCTGTCACACTTGCATAACAGCCGAACTTTGAATTAACCTCCCCATACCAACAGAAAAGATTTGATACGGTTAAATATGATTAGGAAACGCAAACCCAGAGTAAGATCTATGGAGTTTACTGTCCACTTGTTCTTATTCTGACCTGTTATGACAGTGCTTTACAATACATTTAGCACTTCTACTAAACCCAATAATGACCACGTGGCTACAGTGAGGACACGCGCCGCCGGTTCAAGGAAGGCAAATGATTCAATCGCTCATTGTGAGGACAAGCTGAAATCTGTAAATCCCTCATCAAACTGAAATAACCGGATGATGGAGAAGGGCTCCTGTTCAAAGAAACCTGTAAATGTCAGACTATAAAGAAAAAGGCGCAAACCGATTATGTGGTGCAAACGACCGTCATCACACACGCGTGCGTCTCCAGCAGTGCTTTACTCGAAACTTGCTTAACAATGTGCGACTTCCGATACGCCTTATTGCATATTAGTTAAGTACATTAAGCGGGCTGCATTGAAACATGATGGGAATTCCGACTCCGACACAATTTGAATCGGTTCTTTGAACCGTTCGTTTAAAAGAACCGGTTCAAAACGATTTTGCGTCATCGCGTTAATACGTAATCACGTGCTTCCCGTGTTAACCCAGTATAACGTTTCACGCTTTAACAATTTGGAGGTACATATTGCGGTTTATTAAATTTGATTGATAAAGGAGCTTACTGTAATTCGTATGCTCTAATTAACTTTGTTACACGAAAACAAAGTCATCAAGGGAACTTGTATTTAGGTTAAACGACGCTAACTTACTTTACATGTCTGAGTTACATGCACGTTAGTAAAATGTTAATATGTTTGTTGCGATGTTTACGTAACTGTTATACGATAAATTTAAAGTATTTGCACTTCATGTTTTCAGATATTTACAGTACGTTTCATCCGTTATGTTTCTACTTCTAATGTATAAAGCATGTATATTAGCCTTCTCTGCTTATTTCGAATCGGACATTAGTTCTTAGTTCAATGAGTCGACTCTGTTCCCTCCAGAACATCTCGGTAACCGAGTCAGTTCGGTTCACTAAAACGGCTCATAAATAGCCATTCGTTTAGGAGTCGGACTCGGTCAGGTCAGCCAGTTTTATATATAAAACAGCAGTATTCATTGTGCTACTGTTCAAATTCATTTACCGAATCAACACATATCCTGTAACGCTTATACTATACACCCGGACTAATGATGTGAGTTTGATATTGTTATTTTTCTCTCTCCATGCTGTTCAGTGTTTAAATGAGTGATCAAGCTCTTATGCGAACAACTTGACATTAGCTTAGCTTTCGCTAACTTACCTTTACTCATTCAAGATCCGTTCCACCTCCTCCAAACGTTTCAACTGAAGAGCATGTACCCAGAATTAGCTTTTCATTGACTCACCGGCTTTTCAAAACAAAGAAATTGGTGTGTGGCCCCATAAACATGCCTGAAGACGCATGGTTTAGTTAGCAGTGCGCATCTTTGAACTTCACTTTCCCCCTGATAAACGTGTCATCATGAGTCACTGACTGCCCTCAGGAGGAGGAGAGTCGCTCACATGCGCTTTTACTAAATATATTCAAATAATTACTTATAAAAACGATACTGAGACCTGCTGATAAATTACTTAAAATGTAGTAATAGTGACAGAAAGAGTGAAGCACTGAGGTAAGTCGTTTGTTTTTAGCTGCTCAATGCATAAGTAAGTTTGATGTAAAAATGATGCATTTTAAAGTATTACAGCAAGTTGTTAAAACATGGACAATTTTATATTGACCTAAAGTCATTTTCTGTTTTTCTGCAAATAAGTGCTCTAGAAGTTAATATTCTTGAAAGTCTGATTATTAGTAGTTATTTTCATACAAAACACAAATGGCATTTTCTCAAAACATGTACTTAATAATGGCAAATCTATAGTATGGATAATAATTTTGAGGTGGTCTTACAGATTTGTTTTTACCAGAGTTGTATACACACACATACACAGATATATATATATATATAAATAAATAAATAAAATACACAGACACACACACACAGTGCATCTGGAAAGTATTCATAGCGCTTCACTTTTTCACGTTACAGCCATATTCCAAAATAGATTAAATTAATTTATTTCCTCAAATTTCTACACACAATACCCCATAATGACAATGTGAAAAAAGATTTTCTGAAATTGTTGCAAATTTATTGAAAATAAAAAACCTGAAAAAAAAAATAAAAAAAATCACATGTACATAAGTATTCCCAGCCTTTGCTGTGAAGCTCTAAACTGAGCTCAGGTACATTGTTTCCACTGATCATTCTTGAGACGTTTCAGTAGCTTAATTATAGTTCACCTGTGGTAAATTCAGTTGATTTGACAGGATTTGAAAAGGCATACACCTGTCTATATAGGGTCCCAGGGTTGACAGTGCATGTCAAAAGCACAAACCAAGCATGAAGACAAAGGAATTGTCTGTAGACCTCTGAGACAGGATTGTCTCGAGGCACAAGGCCGGGGAAGGTTACAGAAAAATTTCTGCTGCTTTGAAAGTTCAAATGAACACTGTGGCCTCCATCATCCGTAAGTGGAAGATGTTTGGAACCACCAGGACTCTTCCTAGAGCTGGCCGGCCATCTAAGCTGAGTGATCGGGGGAGAAGGGCCTTAGTCAGGGAGGTGATCAATAACCCGATGGTCACTCAGTCTGAGCTCCAACGTTCTTCTGTGGAGAGAGGAGAACCTTACAGAAGGACAACTATCTGTGCAGCAATCCACCAATCAGGCCTGTATGGTAGAGTGGCCAGACGGAAGCCACTCCTTAGTAAAGGGCACATAGCAGCCTGCCTGGAATTTGCCAAAAGGCATCTGAAGGACTCTCAGACCATAAGAAACTAAATTCTCTGGTCTCTTTGGAGTGAATGCCAGGTGTTACATTTGGAGAAATCCAGGCACCGCTCATCACCAGGCTTATACCATCCCTACAGTAAAGCATGGTGGTGGAAGCATCATGCTGTGGGGAAGTTTTTCAGCGGCAGGAAGTGGAAGACTAGTCAGGATAGAGGGAAAGATGAATGCAGCAATGTACAGAGACATCCTGAATGAAAATTCTGCTTCTTGACCTCAGACTGGGGCGACGGTTCATCTTCCAGCAGGACAATGAGCCAAAGTACACTGCCAAAATATCAATGGAGTGGCTTCACAACAACTCGGTGAATGGCCCAGCCAGAGCCCAGTCCTAAATCCTATCCTCTGGAGAGATCTGAAAATGGCTGTACACCATCGCTTGTCATTCAACCTGATAGAGCTTGAGAAGTACTGCAAAGAGGAATAGGCAAAAATTCTCAAAGACAGGTGTACCAAGCCTGTGGCATCATGTTCAAAAAGACTTGAGGCTGTAATTGCTGCCAAAGGTGCATAATCAAAGTATTGAGGAAAGGCTGTGAATACTTGTGTACATATAATTTCTCAGGTTTTTATTTTTAATAAATGTGCAACAATTTCAAAAAATCTTTTTTCACATTGTCATTATGGGGTATTGTGTGTAGAATTTTGAGGAAATAAATTAATTTAACCCATTTTATAATAAGGCTGTAACATAAAGAAATGTGAAGCACTATGAATATATTTTTATTATAATTATAATTTCCGGATGCACTGTATGTATGTGTATATATATATATATATATTTAACATGCTGTGTATGTATGATAGAAAATGATACTCAACAGACTATAAATAAAAATAAGAGAGAAATAAAACACATTAAAAAAAAATCTTACCTTTTGCCGAAGAGCCAAAGGTCTTTGTCTGGCGTATACTGTAGATCTCACTTTATTTTGCTGTCAGAAGACTACAGGTCAGTTCAAGCTGGGCATTAGGAACCCTTGCAAGAAAAGAGAAAATTAGTGACACAGCAACAAATTTATTTTAGACTGAATATACATGACAGGACTATCTATTACAAAATGAGGCCTCAGAAAATGCATTGCATCAGCAAAAGCATTTAGCTAAATGATGATGATGATGATAAGAATGAAACCACCATTAGTCTGAACCACATCTTCTTCCTGAAAGTAAAACTAAATTAAACCGTCCATAAAAGCATCGCTGATACCTAACAAAAATCCCAGATTTAATCAGACCCAACATTAGCTAATGTTGCATTGGAGTCAGTGTTAAGTCTTGCATAGAAATTCATCTCTCATTTCTTTCTTTCTATTATAAAAAAAAAAACTCCTGGTCACTCAAACATCTTGTAGCACCTGATTTGTTCCCCATAATAACAATCGGTGTGTCCATTACACCGTATCCTTGTTTTACACATCACCACCTACACCAGAAAGTGCTGACTGAGGGAGAAAGCGTTTCTTTGTCTTTCTCTCAGGAGCCGTTTCTCTGCTCTTGCTCACTGTCATTCACTCAGTCTCCACATGCGTTTGGACACTCAGATCCTCTCATATGATTTCTGTACACAACACTCCCCTCCCCCTCCGCTCTCTCTCTGACACATTCCAAAAGGTCAAAGTCATTGGAGGCCTTTGAAGGACAAGCGCAGTTACTCCGAAAGCACGCTCTGTGTGTGACAGCAATTGCATGCGAGGAACAATGGACTACACAGATGAGAGACTTTAGAAGATTAATGGAGATATAATAATTAATGTACACCTTTTTAAAAGGTGGACATTTCTCATGCTAACATTTCTCTTTTAAAATAAAAAAAAATATTGAAACATTTCTACAACGCAAATTTTAAAATAACTACAAATAAGTATAAAAGTTAAGATGAAACCATATAAAAATTAGTTACTCAAAATAAAAAATAGCTGCCAAGACGGCCTTTCTCATGCTTACATTTATCTTTGAATAATTGTAAAGAATTTAACACTTTATAATAAAGTGTCTTAATGTCAGGTATTGACACATTTATTACAGTGTTTATTCATCTTTGTTGTTGTTATTTAATAAAAATACAACGGTTCATTGCTACTTCATGTTGGCTCAGGTCCATTAATAGTGCACAAATAAATGCTGAAATTAATATTAACTTAAATTATTAAATGTTTAAAAAGTTTTTGATTACATGTTAACCAATTCATGAATTACTGTTAATAAATGACTATACTATGAAGCATTACTGAATAACGTGCATTATTTTATATATCTTGTTCACATATAGAATGTTAATGATTAACTTACACAGCTATTTTAACGCAGCTATCTAAAACAAAGTTCTTTCACTTTCGTTGTTTTACATTATATTTAGAGATAGCAGACACACATTGTAGTCCCAGAATACACTCATGAGTTGCTAATAAATTAGCCACATGCTATAAAGCATATGGTGTTAGAAACTCAATGTTAAGGTTTATTTTAAAAATATTCAAGTTTTCAATGCTGCATTTTGTCTGTAACATTAGTTAAATATTTTTTTGAGGTTACTGATTGATTGTGTTGAAGTACATTAGTTAAGTACATAACTTCACAATGCTGACTATTCTTAGTGTATTTGTCAGTTGGTGTTGTGTGTATAACTAAAGCATAGTAGCAGTGATCAACTGATTTCTAATCTAAAGTTTACTGTGTAAATCTGATTCTCCGCAGAGAAATCTGAGATAAGTTGTGTGTGCCAGCCTTTGAACTTCGACTGCAGTATGCATATGCATGCAACTGCAGAGCAAAGACTATCGGAGCAGGCCTGAAAAGGTGACCTTGTTCAGCAAGCCTTGACAATTGAAAGGTTAATTGCTCAACTGGATTACAACTTCTTAAGGACAGAGATTCTCAATCACGTCCAAGAGGTGGTCAGTAGCACTTTTAAAGTTTTTATTTTATTTTATAAACATTTACAATCAATATAAATAGACTTATTAAAAAAGCACATATGTAGCCTACACAGTAGACGTATATATAACCAGTATTAATGTATACCTGGAATAATGCTTTATACACTTTTTTCTCAGTCTTGACCTGTCTGTGAACTCTGAAACCCTTTAAAGGCTTTAAATGTGAAACATGAAACTCTACAATTTGTATTTCATTATCATTGAAATTAAATCTGCAAGTAAAAACAAACAAATAAAAACAGAGTCTCTGATTGGTTAAACTTTTTCCCCACTTACTATGAAATTGTTCATTGTTTATGCTTAAGTCCAGTCACCAATATGTTTGTTGTGCCAGCTCATATGGCAGTTGTCTGCTTTGAAGTAGAAGACACTTTAATGGGCTTGTGCACTTCTTTTTGTGCTACACAGAGCAGAACGTGGAAAATGAAGCATACTCTGGCCTTTAAGGCCCCTGCTCTACAATTTAAAGGAGTACAGCTTTTTTTTCAAATATGCTTTGAAAGCATTTTTCTACTTTATTTATAGCCATATGCGTAGCTATTTAATGTATACTCCGTTTGCTTGTACACACTGGCATTAAACATATATGCATTATAACAACTTGTGAATATTCATCAATGAGTATTAACCTTATTCTTTCACGTACGAGTGGGAGCAGCCATTGGAAACTTATTGGCTTGAGTCTTATTCACTTCAAATGATTTTTAGCATTAAAAACAGTTTGTTATACTAATTGTTGCAAACTGGTATTTTCTTATAGTTTGACCATTTACAGTACTGACATATGTTATATAGGCAAATGAATCAACGTGAATCAACACACATGAATCAACAGTTGCAGGAAAGAGCTTACTTGAGTATTCGTACATCTAGTTATTGCACTTTTTTTTCTTTTCAGCTACCTTGTGAATTATTGTTGCCATCTTGTGGGCAAAGTAATACTACACCAAAAAAAAATGTATGTGTATTGTGCAAATGCATAGTTACAAATAAAAACGGCAATGTGTGTACAGTATGCTTATACTGGTCTGGTGGTGATATTTACATCGCATGCACTATACGCGAAACTTCGTGTACATGTACAACCCCAAAGTGTACTTCAGCTGTCTGTGTTTTGCATAGCGTCCTCATGAAGTTCCTAATTTTAGTCATCAGTAGTGGACTCCTGCATACACTGGCTGCGTGTAGCAGTTTTTCTGTCCATGGAGAAAAACAGCGCAGATGCGAGGTGAATGTTTAAACAGAACATGTTAAAATCGTCTGTCCATCCCCTTCCATAGTTGAGTTTACTTAAAAGCTTGCGCCTTAAAATTTTTTATTTACGTTTGTCGAAAAAAAGTATACCTTAGATGTCATACTGCCACATAGAGGCTGGATGTTGAATAGCATTATCAACGCTATAGTTACAATGAACCCTAATTATTAATTAATTATTATTAATTTCTAAACGACGAGTAAGGAAGGAATAACTATGCTAGGGAATTGGTAGTCTCTCATAATTTTTGTCCTAATGAAAGCAACTTCAAATAAAATCAAATAAAATATGGAGTGTTCATCTTTTTTTTTCACAGTGCATACTTTTAAACAGATGTTAAGCAGATTTGACAAAAATGAACATAAAACTTTTAATTAAGGAAACAATTATGCAAAATGCTTCAAAAAAAAAGACCACAGATAACCAAATAAAATTATTACCTTCTTGTACCAACTGCATTACGTCAGTGACGACGTGAAATGCCTCGAATATAAGAATGCAAAGCAGATCTGTCGCGCCTGGTAGTTTGTTTCCAGACTGAAGGGCTGTACTGGAAATGCGACATGACTCGAGTACTGGAGTCTGTGGTAAAAGCTCACTCGCTGACACAATGTATGAGCTAGGGGACAACTCATCAAGGTCAGCGTGCTGCAAAGTCTTACTGCGGACTTTTTATAGCAATAAAAGCGCATAACGCTCATTTATATGCAAAGAATAAGCCACGGTCTGCGAATTTAAATGTTAAGCACTAAATCAAATCATGCTCTCGTGCCGTTAGTAGTGCTAGAAGAAAACTATCAGAACACACTGACCTATTTACAGTGTAAAGTTTTTACTGCTGAGTAGAGACAGCAGACATTTGCCAGTGATGGACAGTATGACATAAGAATCATGATTATCAAACAGGTTCGCAACACCGCGCATTAACATTAAACACAAAATAAAGAAACATTGCGTTGCTGGATGCCGGTTGGATGAACACTTACCAGTATTTCAGTGAGCATTGCTGGTGCCTCGAAGCCAACCAAAGAAACTCTTGAGCAAACCCGGGTTTTATGTATAGATAGCCTACTATCACATAAATTACAGCACCGTGTCTTGTCCTACACGCCGAATTAAACAGCAGATGCTCTCTCTAGCAGTTAAGTGGGCTACCTTACTTAGCAATTCTGGTGCTGTATTAAGTACGATAAGGTATACGTGACACAAAATCAATGCTAGCACTCGATATTTTGAATGAATGGCGGCGCGACTGTGGTCAGATGAGCAGACGCGTATGTTTAATCCATGTTGGATTTGCTCTTCTCTGGACTAGTTCCCCATATTGCTGTTACGGTTGTCACTGGAAGCCTGAATCCTGTCTTCCGCTAATACAGCTGAGATCCCGGTTACGTATATCCTCGTTGTTTCTCCTCCCTCTCCGCTCTTGCGTCTGCTGTTTCTCCGTTACGTCCGCTCCCGCTTCCAATCACGCGTCCTCGCGCCTCCGTCACAAGCGGCAGCAGCAGCGCTTTCAACAATACAGAGAAACTGACCTACTGTATGTGTGTGACTCACGAGTTTGCACACTTTTGATCTATTATCCCAAGCTTTTATTCGATGGCTTACATCCCGGGCTATTTTGAGGACTGTTTGAGGGGTAAATTAAATGAAGCGTGGTGCGGAGGCCATTTGATAACGCAGGATTCGTGACTGAACTGTAGTGAATAAACCGTTGGATATCAACTGTAAAGCTTGGAGATTATATAACTACAATGCGCATGCATTTCAGTGTTAAGGGAACTTAAATATTTGGCACATTTCCTTTACGAAAAGTAATTATGGTTTCATTAGTAAAAGTGTGTTTTTTTTGGCACATTGATTAGGCTACCATTTGTACAACAACAGGTTAGCTATACAAAAACCCTGGTCAGTTTAGTAAATGTAGGTTTGACCATGGTTTACCTCTGATAACCATGTTTTTATGGTTTCATTTCTAAAACCATGATTGTTTTCATAAGGGCTCCTAAATTAGTTTTTTGCAAACATTGAATAACATCCTTATGAAAATGAACCATATTTTTATTATAATATAGTAGCCTATAGTGTTTATTACCCACAGTTATAGATTATATTATTAGTAACTAAGGGTGTTTGGCACATCATTTAACAGTTGTAAAAGGTTTACAAATATGGATAAACAATGGTTAGTTTAGCAAAACCATGGTTGATTTGTGGTTACCATGGTTTAACTATAATGTAATTTATTTATTTATTATTTTTTGGAAGAACAATGATTAATTTAAAAAAGCATTTTATGGATAAATGGCAATATTGAGTAATAGCCTACATGCCTTATGGAACACAGCAAAATATTTGAGTCCAAAATCATATTTTATAGGCTATTTTACAACAGCTAAAAGGTGGTTTGGAAATGTTTGTTGTGGGAATGTAAGCTGAACATAAAAGTGCATGAGGACAATTTTAATTACAGGTATGCAGGTATATAAACGATAAACTGAGAAAGGGGATGAAAGAAAAACAGTCCCTCAGTGGACCCTACCATGGCTTTATGCAATGAAACGTGTCGTATGCTTTTAAGTTTAGCAGAAAGAAGTCATCTGGATGCTTTTTGCCTTCTTTGTGTATTCAGACATACCATTTGTTTCACCAATTAGTTAATTGTCATGCATGCACAGATTGTGTTCTTTGCATTTAATATAAAATAATGCTAAAACAAATGATATATTTATAGGCCTACATAGCAAGCATGGAGGCAAATTATAATCAATGTAATCAAATACATTTTTACAGTAAATAGTTACAAAAACACTGTAAGCACAAACACTAGGCTATTACAGTGAGAAACTGTTTACATTCCCAGAAGCTTCAGCTGGACACATTACTGTTTTTCTTATTGTGTTGTGTGTTATTTAAGCTACACAGACTACTGTATATCATTTATTTAAATAAAATGTAAATAAATGATATACAGCAGTCTGTGTAGCTTAAATAAGTGTTTTTGTGAGTTGCCCAACGTCAGTGTTAAAAGAAAAACTAATTTTAATGTCATCATCATGTGACCTTTTGTTTTATTAGCAGCTTAATTTAGAAGTGATCAGGTGACAAATCGAGATATAAAAAGCTTTTTGAATGTCATAACCTGCAACTGTTATCGTAAAGAGGTAATTGTACCAGATTTAGCTTATAAAAAGTAGTTTTGCTTGTAAATGTATGTATAGTTCCCTTACTGGTTTAGCCTACTAAAAAAAATAACCAAACACAAAAACACATGGTTATAGTTTAATAGCAAGAATAATAATAATAAACAAATAAACCATGCTTATTTTACTATAATAAGACTGTGGTTCATTTTCATAGGGGTTACTTCAGTCACGTTTAAACAACATTGCTGACTTGACTGCTTTAGATTTAACCGTTTAATGCTAAACCATGTTTCAAAGTTTGTTTGTTTTTTCAACATACGTTCCCCTCACTTTCCATTATAATGCGACAGAATGCGGTTGTCCCATTGAAGTTCAAACGACAGGGCAGTAAATCAAGCATCGCTTTAGATGGCATGGAAAATGTCAGTCCGCTCGGTCTTGTGACACTGACCCAACTCGCTGCTCTAGGCCTCCCATAGTCAGCTGGTTCCTACAACAGTTTTGGGCTGCGAGCCAGCGGCGCAGTTCACAGTGACTGCGGAGAGAGGAAAGGAGAGACAGAAGGAGAGACTACAATCCGCGTAACCCGATCACCGGCTAAGAGAAAGAGATCGCTGCGTCTCCAAGCTGCTGTAACGGAAAAGAGTCCCGTGTTAGGGAAATAATTCGGCGACAGGGCTCTATTTTAGGAATGCACTCCAGACAGCGTGACAGAAACGTGCCCGCTTTGCATAATGAACAGAAATAACTCATTAATAAGAGCAAAATGCATATGTGTAGTGCTGCTGCAGAGCTGGGCTAAAAAGGAAACGGGGAGCGCCAGTGTTCCCGGTGTCATTGAAAACGCTCACACGACCTTCACTCAAGGTCGTTTTCCGACGCAGCGTTTCAGCCGAGCTGCATGCGCATCGAGTCCGAAGCGCTTCACGTGGGACATTCGTCCTCATGCCCACCTCTGAACGCCTCTCGCACAGTTTGGTAGATGTTTTACAACTTTTACAGAGTATCACGAGATCTTTTCCGACAGAGGCTTTTGTGTAAATTTGGTTTATGGCTCCACCACAAAGGGTCACACCTCGGTGCTCTGGAATGTTGACAGAGGTCACGACCCTAAAAACAGGTGGGAACGACTACGCAAACACTAATAGCATGCAAAAGACAACAGCTGGGAGGTGATGGCTATATGCAGAAAGGGGAAGCTGAATTATTCTCATGTTAAACAGTGACTTCTTATTCTTTTTAACAGACTTGGGATGAAACAGACACACACTGAAAAACGGAAATGAGCTTTTGCGTGCAGGTTTATTTTTAAGTAGGCTGTATGTATGTATCCTACATAAAGGGATACCAAAGTTGAAACGTCTGTAATGATTTACCCACCCTTCACCTTTTTCAAAAGGTTTTGTGAAGGGTGAGTAAATGATGACGTAATTTTAATTACAAAATATATTTTGAAATGCTGGTTGCTGGGACTCATTGAATTTAGTATTTTTTTTCTGTGTAATGGAGATGGGTCCCAGCAAACCAGCATTATTTTTTTGTGTTCAACAGAAGAAAGAAACTCTAAAACCATATGAGGAAGAGTGAATGATGAGGGGATTTTCATTTTTGGGTGAACCTTTAAGTCTAATTTGCATAACTAGGTCCAAATTAATATTGTTGAGTAATTTTAACTTGGGCAATTTTCTCCGTTTTATTCAAACAGTGTAGCACTGATTAAAGCTATGCTTTTGTGTTGCATAAACATTTAACTACAGAAGTAATTTTGTTGTTACAATGGGATATCTTAACAATAGAGGCAATATACAATGACAGTAAAAGTCAATATTTTATTATTATTATTATTATTATTTTGAGAAGAAAATGGACTCCAGATGTCATAAACAGCATACACCCTACAACATATGCAACAAAAGCAATGATACTATAATAAAATAGTACTAGATACTTTAATAAGATACTATAATAAAAAAATACCCCAGTAAATGGGAACACATATTTTTATTGCTTTCTTTTCCTTAGAGAAAACGATCAATATTCATTCATTTATTCATTTTCATTTCGGCTTAGTCCCTTTATTAATCTGGGGTCGCCACTGCGGAATGAACCGCCAACTTATCCAGCATATGTTTTACGCAGCGGATGCCCTTCCAGCTGCAACCCATCTCTGGGAAACATCCATACACACCCATTCACACTCATACACTACGGACAATTTAGCTTACCCAATTCACCTATACCGCATGTCTTTGGACTTGTGGGGGAAACCGGAGCACCCGGAGGAAACCCACGCCAACACAGGGAGAACATGCAAACTCCACACAGAAACGCCAACTGACCCAGAACGATCAACATAAGTATGACAAACAATTCTTGTAAAATATTGGAGTAAGTAAGTTTAGTAAGTTTAAGCTTTAATTTCTACAAGCTTCAGCTCGAGTATTAATATAGAATTTTCTATTTTCATTCTTGCCAAAACTAAATTATACAATGTAGAAATTACGTCTGTTTTTTCTGTAGTATTTAATTCATTACAATGCACTGATATAGGCCTAAAGCCCACTAAACTGATTAGCCAGTTAATGTAATTTATTTGAATCTTTTTTATTTTCTACATAATAAATAATATTTACAGAGATTATACATAATAAAATGAGGTCATGGGTGGTATTTAGGCTACTATCATTCCTAATAGGCTGCTTTTAGTATAATCCATTTTTCATTACTGACAGTGTCTATTTGAATGCAACATTAAACATTGTTCATGTTTGTTTAGCGTTGATGAACGTGGTCAGTGGTGTAATTGCGTCATCACGGCAGCGGGCAGATGTGCCATAGCGCCATCTAGCGGTGATGTGCCTGTGCAGCAGTTAATAAGTGGATTGTGCCAGTCTGCCGACTAGTGACGTCTGTGTACAGAGTGTCCTCGAGCACAAGGTCATATGTTTCCGTGCACGAAAGTTGAGACATCCGAGCATGTGGCCCAGTTTAAGCTTCTGTAGTGTAGCAACGATGCGATGGCATAGTAAGATAATCTGAGAGATAACTTGTTAAAGTAGCTAGCCTTTAAACAGCTGTTTTATTTTTATATATATATATATATATATATATATATATATATATAATAAGAGAACGAATCTTTTTTTTTTTAAATGTACCTCATATCGGTCAGGAGTAGCCTACTCAAGATATTTTATGCTTTCAGATAAAAACACAATTCATGCTTGTTATTTTTGTATTATTTATTTAATTCTTTATTTGTTTAGCATTATTATTTTTTGCATGGCAGGACAAGTAAATGTCTTGTCTGTGGGTCATGCATGATGATCGATATTCCCTCAACAATTCTGAAGGAAAACAGGTAATAGTTATTTACAGTTTGGCTATGACACTGTCCTTTTTCTACATATTTTATTATTACTTTATTATATTTAGGTTTTAGGATGGAACTTGTGGTTTCCTATGTAGTTTAGACTACATAGTTTTTTTAAAAAATAATTAAAACTAAAAAGTAATAACTAATTGAAATAAAAACTGGGGTAGGGCTACAGTATGTATTTATTTGTATTTTAATATTACAATAAAACAATTGCAAAAGGTGCAATTAGATTATGGGAATATGGGTTTTCATTTAGGGTTATTTAGATCATGTCTGAATTAAGTCAAAAGGTCTCAGTGTCATTTGCACTTTAGTCTTATTTGAGCACTTCTCAGGGTTTTAAGGTAAGCTTTTAGCACAGGATTATGGCGGCCTCACCCACTGAGGCCGATTACATTTGTTTCCTTCACCGTTTCTCAAGATGTCATTCATAATGCAGTTATTTTCATTGTTTTTTATTTTGAATTACACATTAGTATTTCAATGTATGCAATGGCCATAATTTATAGCGTTTTGTATTTAATTCAGAGGCCATTATTATCTAAAGTTGAACTTAAACTATGCGAAATGACATTATAAATGATTTAATCTACATGACGATCTATAGCATACTAACAATTCAATTTCTATTCAGTAAGTCTGGCTAAAACTACTTGCACTACTGTGCAGATGTTTGGGGTCAGTTGAGTTTTTTCTTGACATATTACTTACAGTATTATTGTTCAAGTTAAATACAAATTAAATTGAGTTTTAAAAAAGTACCTTGTTCTCATAAAGAATACAGTATTGTAGAGGTTTTAATCTAATTATTAAAGAAATCAACACATTGTTATTTATGATGGGTGAGGCTGATGTACAGACAAGATAGAAGCTTTCTGCATGTTTTAAAACAGTCTGTGTTGGTTTTAACCTTACATCCAATGCTGGGAGCTCCCAGATGCTTTCTATATAAGAAAGGCTGCTGATCAGCTCCCTCACAGAAATCCCTTTTCAGACATACTGGGGGAAAATGGACTTCATATTGCATTTCTCCATCCCGGCTCTGATGTTAAATCTCTCTGTAGCTTTTCCTTCTTCTAAGAGCTGCAGCTCTCATCTTTTCTGCATCATTCACTCACTCGTTCACTCACTCTGCTTCAGCTATTTCAATAGGTGTCGACCTCTGCTCAAGGTGAGTTTCTGTTCATCTGTTACTCAGATAAGAGAGATTCATGCAGTTAACAAGCTGCTGATACAGTTCTGGTGGGTTAAATAAGAGTGACTTACAACACTGTGGCCACCCTTCAGTAGGTCCATATTTTTAATACTATTTTTAATACAGCGGAGATCAAAATTAGAGAACATTTAAACACTCAAAATTTCATTAAACATTGTAAGGATTTTTATTTTTTTGTTGCTGTACAATGTTAATAGAACAGTGGTTTACAAAATAAAATAACTAAGATCTTTATTAAAATACTTTTGTTAGTCAACAGCAATTAGATGAAGAAATTATAAAGCAAGGAATGACCACCACTAACAAATCTGAAGTTCACAGCAGTCAGAAAT
>CAIGQW010000287.1:2672869-2766470 GCA_903798125.1 Danio choprae | reverse complement strand
GCTGTTAATTTACTTATCGTTAGGCCATCAAAGTTTACATGTTTTACTTTAGTAGAACAATAGAAGGTTTCTAGATAAAACAATGGTCCTTTGTGGTTCTTAAAATGCATGTAAATGGATGTAAAGCCATAATTTTACCAGCAAAAAAAAAAAGAAATATTATGGAACTCAAAGTGAATACTTCTGTAATTAATCAGTATTGTCAAGAGACACATTGATTTTGTGTTCCCTTTTATATTTTTTTGACTCTTATATAACTTGACTTGCTTTTATGAATCCCCAGCGTCCACAAATTCATCTAGAAATGTTATTAATTGTTCTGACGAAGAATTTTGCCATCACAAAAATCAATTACAACTTATTACAAATAAGTCTATTTTAAATAGTAACGTTTTACTGATTTTATTATTATGTAAATAAATGAATGCAGCTTTGGACAGCATACAGGAGGGTTTTGAGATTTGACTATTATAGTTTTGAGAAAATGGTTGAGATTGCAAACATTAGAAGTGTACTCTGACTCAGAAAGTAAAAAGAAACCTCTTGTAATTTATAACTGTTATTAAAATTTTTGGAGACTTATACTAGGACAGCAGAAAGCAATCCAGCTGGGTTAGATATATCTGGGTTGCTAAAGACTTGATTGTACATTTTAATGAAACATTCATGCATTCAAGAGTTAAAAAAAAAACTTTTATTTGAGTGTAATGAAAACCAATGCTCTTGCACAGCATCTGCATACAACTTAGAGAAGGAGGACACAAATAATCTGAATGCTCCTTATGACTACAGCTTCATCATGCATTACGGAAGGTATAAATTCACCCATTACTTGTGAAATCATGCTGCAGTACAGATATATAAAGTACATCGTTTTGAGAATTCGCTCCCAACCCTCCGATTGCAGGACAGCCTTTGCTATACAATATGGTAAGGAAATGATAGTGCAGTTTCCTAACCCTTCAGTGCAGATCGGACAGAGTAAAATGTCTAACATTGACATTCAGAAGATCAAAAAGGTTCTGTGAGCGCATTACACATATAGTCTTTCATTTTGGACAGTAATTAAACAACTTATGGCTTAAAATCTTTTTTTTATACTCCACAGCTGTTTAAAGTGAACCCTGAAGTCTAAACTCCATGAAATACAGACTGTGACAAATAATAAGGTATTGTGTAACAAATCTTCTGCTTCCTCCTTTGTGTGTAACTCGACCACATAAATGTAATGGACTGACTGCAGAGCTGAATTGCAATAAATTTAGTTAAGGTTGACTTTTGATGAAGGTTCGTGTTAGTTCCAAGCAGTGGTGAACTTCTCAAGTTACGGATATATACGCACATATACCACATTTAATGTAGTTTGTCTGTTAGAGACTCGTATATTTGATAATAAAGCCTGTTTCTGCTTCAGAGTAAAAGAATAAAATGCTGGAATATATGGCAAATAATCTTGCAGTTGTGAGATATAACTTAAAGGTAAATCAAGGGACAATTGTATAATATTCATTTGCTCAAATATGTATACTCAAGTCTCAATTATGGGATAATAAAGTCACAATTATAAGCCATAGACTGAAATTTTGAGATATGAAATGGCAATTGTTTGATAAAAAGTATCAATTATAAAAAACAACATAAACTTGGAGTTACAAGAAAAACTACAGTTCTGAAGTTACAATTATGTGAGAAATAGCCACTTTGTGAGATATAAAGTGCCAAATGTTGGATGTTAAGTTGCAATCATGACAGATCAAGTAGAGATTATTTAGTTATGAGAATTAAAGTCAGAATTACATGACAAAGTAGCAACTTTGGGGTTTAGTCATAATTATGTGATATAAAGTAGCAATTAAGGGACACAATTCAGTCACAATTGTGAGATCAAAACAAGAGTTATGAGAAATTGTGACTTTGAGCAATAAAGTCCCTGTTGTTTTGAAATAAATTTGATAGCAGTTGTGGGATTCAGTCATTGTTATGAGATTTAACATTTATGAGAAAGGACAACTATGAGAAGGAGAAGTAAAGGTGTAGCTAAAAGAGAAGCTGTAGCAGTGATATTAAAAGTCACAGTTATGAGAACGAGTCCCATTGTTTGATATAAAGTGCCACTTGTTGTGTATAAACCTGCAAAAGTGAAAAACAAAGTCACTTTTTTTACTTGAAGCAAAAACAGGTACCCATAGCAAGATGTTATTTTCCAGTAATAGAAAAAAAGTTACAGTTTGATGAACTCAAGCAGTAAGTATCAGTTGAGTTGGATTAGTAACATTAGTAACAAGGTGTCATTCCTTTATAATTATTTCGACGTTAGGAAAGGAGCGAAAGGCACACCGAAAAAAACATTCATTGACAGTGCATCTGTAAACAAGTCAGCGTCCACAAGATGGCGCTAATCGTCTGATCACGATGGCCTTCCTGCACACAGAGAAATCCCTAATAGTCAAGATTATCCAATAAAAGTTCTCACTCATGCTGAGGGGTCCAAGAGTTGACATGACCTGATTCTTCTTCCCCCTTTTGCATTTTAGGCACATGGACAGTTATTTTTTTATGTCCCAGTAAGATCTGAGAATAACGTCACAGTGGAGCACAGCATGTCTTAAAGCTAGCAGTTGCTTAAAGTTTATTCCAAAGAGGCCTTTTTTTTTTTTGAAGAACTACAGTCCTCCTCAACACTTTAACACTCACACTTTTGGCGCAGAGGGATCTTTCTGCCGAATGTCTCCATTTGGCGCTCTGTTCTCCGGTTCGTTTGGACTGGTTTGGGGGGTCTTGGTTTTTGGTTGATCTCTTCTCAATTGTCTACGTTGGCGTCTCCTTTTGGGCCTGTCTGGGTTTGAGTCTGGTAAATCCAGAAGGGGGTCCAGGTGGACCTTCCTGCTCCCTGCATCTGAGGATTCATCAATGTATGCAAGATTTTCCCCAAAGTAATCCAAAGGCTGAGAGTGGATAGGATCTTTGAGGATGGGATCTTTGGGGATGGGATCTTTGGGGATGGCGTGGAGTTTTTCCTCTTTCTCTATTTGTTTAGCTGCAATGCTTCCTCCACCCTCTGGGACCCGTTCAGTTTGGGTCGCCTCTGACTCTGATTCCGAGCTGCCTTCAGATTCATCTGATGAATAGGAGCCGGATTCAGATTCATTCTCCTGTCTACCATCTTCTCCGACTTCACCCTGACTGTCGGTGCGTTTGTGTCGCCTGTGACGGTGCTTTCTCCTGCTGCGCTTGAAGGGATCTTCAAGTTTTCCAGCGATGTTGAAATCCACAGACATGTTCTGGATGTTCTGAGTCCAGTCCGAGGCATGGGCTCGCAACCCCTCCATCTTAGAGCAGAAAGTAGGGCAGGAGAAATGGAAAGGCTTGAGAGTTATGGAGAGATTTGTATGCCACCAGGAACAGAATGATTGAAATTTGTCACAGATTTTGTTTGGTTAATAGGAGTTGTGGAGAGATGAATTTCGGATATGAGTGGGAAATGGAAGGAAAGTTATCATGGAGATAGAAGGGATGGGAAGTGAGAGAAAAATTAATAATCCCAATTGATTTGCAGTGCTGAGTTTGACCAGGGAGTTTGACCAGACACTGCCCTTATTCATAAACTCCACAAGGCATTTGGTTATAAACAATTAATCTGACATCAAAATTTAATTACATGCCTACCTCAGCTTGGGTTTTTTTCATAAGTACCAAGATCCAGTTCCCAATCATGGAGAGAATGGTAACAAAGTAGGCCAAACCGAACAAAATCCAGAACCACACCAGAGGCTTGTACCAATGTTCTCGACCGTCATCACCCTCGACGTCATGCCCTGATGGATGTACAAAATAGATAAAGAGTGAGTTATTTATTGAACTATTAAACTGATGGTTAATTCAAATGTTAATCTGAATGTAGTTGCACATTCATTCATTTTTTTCGGCTTAGTCCCTTTATTAAACTGGGGTCGCCACAGCGGAATGAACCGCCAACTTATCCAGCATATGTTTTACGCAGCAGATGCCCTTCCAGCTGCAACCCATCATTGGGAAACATCTACACACACTCATTTACACACACACTACAGACAATTTAGCCTACCCAATTCACCTATGGCGCATGTCTTTGGACTTGTGGGGGAAACCGGAGCACCCGGAGGAAACCCACGCGAACACGGGGAGAACATGCAAACTCCACACAGAAATGCCAACTGACCCAGGCGAGGCTCGAACCAGCGACCTTCTTGCTGTGAGGCGATCGTGCTATTCACTGCACCACCATGCAGCCGTGGTTGCACATTTCTTTGATTTTTAGTTTCTCTGTGGAACCCAAATGAAGATATGCTTGTCTATATTATAAAAGTGAATGAGGCTCTAAACTTCCAAGCTCCATAATGGACAATAAAGCAATTTTAAAAACTTTTTTTAAATTATTGTCAGAATTAACTGCAAAGAAAAAAAATGGTCTTGTGGCAAATAAGGCCTAACATGGAATTACAAGACAAAAATGTGTAATAACTGTGTGATAGTTGGAATTATGGCATAGTCACAATTATGAGAAATATAGTCACAGTAGCACCAAGTAGCAATTGTGAAATACAAAGTCCCAACTGATTTAAAGTTGCAATCATGAGATGATAATAATGGGAAGTAAAACTCAAAATCACAAGACAAAGTAGCAGATGTGGGATTTAGTCATAATTTCGAGATGTATGACAATTATATTAAACACAGGATGAGTTAAAAAATGTTAGATTTTGAATTAAAATTTGGAGAAATAAAAGAACAACAATGAGTGTGTATGTGAAGTTCAGAGTGATAAAAAATGTCAGCTGTAAGATATATAACGTTTCACTTATGAATAATTAACTTGCAGTTATGCAGTTATGAAATTAGTGTTGTCTTGTCATTTTTGATCATTGTTCGTCATGCCAAATAATTGTATGGCTTCAGATGAATTGTCCACTTAAATGAATCAAGTTGCATAGATTAATTTAACACCATGTTTTGGTGCGTAAATATTTTGGGTCCCACTGACTTTAATAACGTGGTCAAAAATCTGTGGCAACATAATTTTCAGTTAAGGGAAAGTAAGATGTTTAGCGCTGTAAGTCACTTAGTAGTTTCAGTTCTAGCATTTATAAACAAGTGGCATGTTAATGCAGGCAATTGTGGATTCAGACCATTGATTTAACCCATTATACGTCCACCACAAGATGACAGCAGTGGTTTGTTTATTAATGTTTACAATTACAGGAATGTGCAGGGTTAAATTAGGTCTTTGCTGAGGCTGGGTTAACCTCGAGCAACCTTGAACAAGCCAAAAGTCATGGTAGAGGCTTTAATCTCCGTTTTAGTCATTTTCATGTATTAAACTTGTAAAGCATAAAGTCATAAAACGAGGGAGTGAAAATGTTCAGGATACCTGCAACGTAGTCTCCAAAGCCCACAGTAGTGAGGGTGATGACCACAAAGTAGGCAGATTCCGTTAGAGTCCATTTTTCAATCTTCTGGAAGACTAAAATTGGCACAAAGATGAAGAGGACGCAGCCCAGCAGAATGGACAGCACAGAGGTGATGATACGCACGATAATTGGTTTCACCTTAAATTTCTGAATAAAAAAAACATAAAGACAATTGGCCTGTTTACACCTGGCATTTAACATGCAGATGAGACAGACACATTCCTGTTTACACTTGATGTTTTCATTCATCTCTTTTGTCCATTTTTTGACCACTTCTAATTTGTTTGAGGGGACACAGTCATTGAGCAGTTGTGTTTATGAGCTTTTTCTGATTTTTCAATCTAATATTGTGAAACAAGTTGGCACAAATTATATATGAACTTAAAAGGAGAAATGAAAATGATACAAAAGCTAAAAAACTACACTGAACACTGACTTTGAGTTAGCACGCACGCACAGTAAGGCAAAGATTTTTGGAAGATGGCCTGGTGTCAAGAAGGGCAGCGAAGAAGCTGCTGGGCATCTGGAAAAAGGCTTGTCCAGAGAAGAAAAGGTGAGCGCTACCATCAGTTCTGTGTCATGCCAACAGTAAAGCATCCTGGGACCATTCATGTGTGGGGTTGCTTCTCATCCAAGGGAGTGGGCTCACTCACAATTTTGCCCAAAAACACAGCCATGAATAAAGAATGGTACCAAAACACCCTCCAACAGCAACTTCTTCCAACAATCCAACAACAGTTTGTTGAAGAACAATGCATTTTCCAGCACGATGGAGGCAAAAGTGATATCTAAGTGGCTCGGGGACCAAAACGTTGAAATTTTGGGTCCATGGCCTGGAAACTCCCCAGATCGTAATCCCATTGAGAACTTGTGATCAATCCTCAAGAGGCGAGTGGACAAACAAAAATCCAAAGTCAAGAAGTGATTATGAAAGAATGGGTTGCTATCAGTCAGGATTTTGCCCAGAGGTTGATTGAGAGCATGCCCAATCGAATTGTAGAGGTCCTGAAAAAGAAGGGCCAACACTGCAAACACTGACTCTTTGCATAAATGTCATGTAATCGTCGATAAAAGCCTTTGAAACGTATGAAGTGCTTGTAATTATATTTCAGTACATCACAGCAACAACTGAAACAAAGATCTAAACGCAGTTTAGCAGCAAACTTTGTGAAAACTAATATTTGTGTCATTCTCAAAACTTTTGGCCACGACTGTATACACACTCACAATTGCGTGAAAAAAAGTCTAAGTTCCGAGAAACAAGTTGACTATTCTACACAATTCTGATTTCCGCACTGAAAAAATTCAGAATTACAAGATAAACAATTACAGGGAAAAACGAATTGAGCTTTTATCATGCAGTTCTGAAAGAAAAAAAAAAGGTTTCTGTCTCACAATTGTGATATTATAACACACGATTATGAGTTTATTTATTGCAGTTCTGAGAAAAAAAGTCATAATAGTTTTCCATCTGTCATACTTCAACAACAATCTGATCTATTGCATTTTTAACTGAAGTGGTCAAAAGTGGACAAGCTCAAAACATTTCAGCCCCTGTTTACACCTCTATTAGTCGTCATCAAAGTTCCATAATTGTTTTGTTAACTGCATTTATTTAAATCTTAATCCAAATGCCAAGCTCTGGAGCCTTTGATATCTATTTCTTCTTGCCATAGCTCCTAGGTCATTCAGTGAACTCTTTCTCTGTAAATGTTAACGATTGTCACATGAGTGTGTGCATGTGTGTGTCATCACCGTCATTATTTACCCATAAAAGAGCTTCAATTTTAGCAATGGCGTTCCTCAGCGACGTCCCCAGATGGTCTCCTGCGGCAGCCAACAGAAATCCAAACAAGGGAATGCCCACCAGTGTGTAGCAGATACAGAAGAGCTGACCCCACGATGTCTTTGGAGAGATGTTTCCATAACCTGGACCACAGACAAACACTTGCTGTGATCTGATGGCAGATATTTTTAGACATCACACAGTGCCAATGATCTCCAGAATGCAGAGGCTCTGGCTTTAGCGTGCAGGTATGTTCAGCCAGTGTGATGTGACAATCCTGTACCTATGGTGGTGACAATGGTTCCACAGAAGAAGAAAGCGCTGGCCAGGTCCCATCCGGTAGTGAAATTGGTTTCATTTTTGGTGGGGTCAACTCCATTTCCTATTACATTTGCTACTGTCTATTTAGAAACAGTGAGTAGAGTGTGGAGAAAAGATTAGATATTAGATTCTGCATGACGCTCTGTTGTTGTAAATGAGCAAGATACACGATAAAAGTCAAAGCAGTGAAATGATGCATGCTATTGAAATATGGTAAACATATTTCCTAGTCAGAACAGCCCCTCAAGTAGTATTTATGACCTGGAAGCTCTGAGATAAATTTGATATTCTAGTTTCCGGATTGGGTGGACCATAAACTGGAGACATGATGGAGGGGGTCTGGATTCTTTTTATTTTATCACAACAGCTTTACAGTTTCTTGCCTTGTTATTAAAGGGCTCCCATTACAGTTTTTTAAAAGATGTAATATATCTTACAGGTGTCTTCTGAAAGTTTCTGTGAAGTTACCCTTACAAATCATATACCATGCAGTAAATGCTCCTTTTTGAGTGTAAGCAAAAACCCAGCTTTAAGTGCAGATGAGCTGCCGTTCCCAACCCCCTCTCTAAAAGAGGCCATGCCTTTACAGCTTGTGTCATGGGTTCTCCTCTTTTCCGTTTAATCTCCTGATATATGGTAATAAGAACGTGTGGTTGAAGTCAAAATGATTAGCCCTCCTGTGAATTTTTCTTTTTCAAATATTTCCCAAATGATGTTTAACAGAGCAAGGATTTTTCCCACCGTATTTGTTATAATGTTTTTTCTTCTGGAGAAAGTCTCGTTTGTTTAATTTCGGCTAGAATAAAATCAGTTTTAATTATTTTTTTTTTTTTAAGGTCAGTATTATTAGCCCCGTTAGCCTCTACAGAACAAACCACTGTTATACAATGACTTGCACAACGACCTGCACTTAAATTGCACTTTAAGCTGAACACTATTCATTCATTCATTTTCTTTTCGGCTTAGTCCCTTTATTAATCTGGGGTCGCCACAGCGGAATGAACCGCCAACTTATCCAGCATATGTTTTACGCAGCGGATGCCCTTCCAGCTGCAACCCATCACTGGGAAAAGCTGAACACTAGTATCTTAAAAAATATCTAGTAAAATATTACGTACTGTCATCATGGCAAAGATAAAAGAAATCAGTTATTATCAGTTATTAAATGACATGTATTATTCATTCATTTATTCATTTTCATTTCGGCTTAGTCCCTTTATTAATCAGGGGTCGCCACAGCGGAATGAACCACCAACTTATCCAGCATATGTTTTACGCAGCGGATGCCCTTCCAGCTGCAACCCATCACTGGGAAACATCCACACAATCTCATTCACACACATACACTACGGACAATTTAGCTTACCCAATTCACCTATAGCGCATGTCTTTGGACTTGTGGGGGAAACCGGAGCACCCGGAGGAAACCCACGCCAACACGGGGAGAACATGCAAACTCCACACAGAAACGCCAACTGACCCAGCCGAGGCTTGAACCAGCGACCTTCTTGCTGTGAGGCGAACGTGCTACCCACTGCGCCACCGTGAGGCCCACATGTATTATTATTATTACAATTATTTATTAAAATTATTATGTTTAGAAATGAGTCTTTCAGTTAAACACAAGTTGGGGGGAAATACAGAAGGGCTAATAATTCTGTATAAAGCCCATGCACAGAAATATGACAAGTTTTTGTCAAAATTACAAAAGTTTATAATAATGTTTGTCATGTCTGTTAATATAAATGTAAATTTCATGCATATCAGTATATTAGTTCTGTGAGGCAGCATCACTAATTTTGACAACACACTATTATTAACACAACTAAACCAGGGCTCACCCCAATGACTATGAATTATTTAAATTCTTAATATTGGGATGTGTACTTTCCCAGTAGCAAAATCAGTACAGCAATTGAGATAAGGTGTTTGAGGTAGTTCAGAAACGGTACCAGATATAGAGATTATCTCCTGTTGCAGTCATTTTGTGCTTTATAACTTTTTCATGCTCATACAAAAAAATGCACTAAAGGAAGTTGAACGGGAAAAAAACATGAAATCACTGCTTTATTAACATTGTAATTTACATACGTGAACAACCATTGATTAGCATATTTTGTACACCACTGGATCTAAAATTTCTCAATTGCCAGGAAGCTGCCTATCTAGAGCGATTAAAATATATAGACTAGAGTGGATGACGATACTGTATGATAACAAAACAATTCTACACAATCACTTCAGAATTACAAAGCAGGACATTTCTGATGGTAGCTAGGAAGGAAAACATGGGGAAAAAACACTACGTTATCCACAATGCTATACAAACAGTTCACCGATCAAAGAGTTGCAGCAAGCGAAATGGGCCAATCACAACTTTAGCTCTGGCCATTCCCATGAAGCAGTGCAAATTAGATAACTGAGTTGGCATATTTTGCAATATTGTTTCTCCATTGTTGTTAATTCACAGTGTTTCATGGGATTGAAGCTCTTCCCCTCATTAAAGAGATAAGTACAGTCTGGTACTTTTCATTTTTGTCCAACTTTCATTTTATTATTGGTTATAAATTTAATTTTGCAATGTTGTGATTCACCTTCTAGCTTGTTGGTAATATTTTGACCCCAGTGCTTTAATAAAAACGTAAAAATTAATGACAAAATTGGTATTTTGAATGTAAATAACTTCAAATAATTACAAAATAGCTGACCGGATTTATAGAATATAAAAATATGTGTTAGTATACTCACATTGATGAACGTGGTTAGATTCTCTGGGTCCACACAGGTATAGCTATTGAGGAACTCCTGTTTGGTGGTCTGCAGATGGTTAAATTGTTCCCGTTGAAAATCGGCCTCCAGATAATTGAACATCAGAGCCCCCATCACCAAATACAGGAGCACCCCAGTGAGGATAAATACAAGAGCTGCCCCGTGCATGGCTGAACGTCTGCTGGAGTCTGTCCTCTACTGCTGTTTACCCTCTTGGGGACGAGACTGCAAAACCAGCCGAATCCATTAAAAAGAGATGCAAGCACTTCATGGTGAAAGTTGAAGCGTGACTACAAAACAACTTTACAGAGCATTTTGGTGTAACCCATTAAAGCTGTAATATCAGTGTTGGTCTATGACATTTTATGAAGAATTTCATCCTAGGAAAAAATTCAAACAACCACAAACCTGTGTTTTTTGTTTTTCAGCTTATCCAGCTTTGTTATAAATTGAGTCTCTGGATACAAATCCACATGGAAAGCTGTCTTCTTTGTGATCTAATTGAGGAGACACTGTTTTGATGAGGAAATACCCATAAATATCAGTATTATATTGAGGTCGATAAGATCTCAGGAATGATGTACTACATGTTAAAGCTGTGGGTAAGTTGTCAGTGGAACTGATAACAATTTAAGAGATTTATATGATAAATATATGTTTTTATTCACTCATTCATTCATTTTCCTTTGGCTTAGTCCCTTTATTCATCAGGGGTCGCCACAGCGGAATGAACCGCCAACTTATCCAGCATAATTTATACAGCGGATGCCATTACAGCTGCAACCCAGTACTGGGAAACATCCATAAACACTCATACAAACACTACAGCCAATTTTAGTTTATTCAATTCACCTATAGCACATGTCTTTGGATTGTGGGGGAAACCTGAGCACCTGGAGGAAACCCACGCTAACACGGGCAGAAAATGCAAACTCCACACCGAAATGCCAACTGACCCAGCCGAGACTTGAACCAACAACCTTCTTGCTGTTAGGCGACACTGCTAACCACTAAGCCGCATGTCGCCCATAAATGTTTTGTTTTTTACTTTTTTTATATCCAGTTATATATTACTATTATTTTATGATTCAAGTTATTTATTTTGCAAGGTACTAGGTTAATTAGGCAAGTTGAGTTAATAAGGCAATTTATTAGACAACAGTGGTTCTGTAGCCAATCGAAAAAATATTTTCTTTATTATTCATTCATTCATTTTCATTTCGGCTTAGTCCCTTTATTAATCTGGGGTCGCCACAGCGGAATGAACCGCCATTTTCTTTATTATTATTATTATTATTATTATTATTCCAGCCAAACTAAAAGAAATAAGACGCTCTCCAGAAGAAAAGTATAATAGGAACATCGTACTACTCTCTTAAACATTCCTTGGGAAATATTCAAAAAAAGAATTTAAATTTCATAAATACTAATGTTTTTGTCTTTAACTGAATATTCTGAAGCACACTATAAAAGAGTTTGATAAGACTTGGAAAGCTGGTTGATCCAGATCTATGTTTTCTAAAATATGGCATTTTTATAAAGTCAACACTGCAGCTGGAATTGGTCATCGGTAGGCCCACACAGACCCACACCGAAAGATTTCCGCAGATTTTTAGCCCATCATTGAGTCTATTTATTTACTTGTGTAAATGTGTGTGCATTTATATTTATCCAGTTTTTAAATTAATTTCAGTAATAATGTTGACTAATATGAAAGTGTTCATTTGATTTATTTTGTTCTGTCTTTTAGTAGATCTATTATATAAGAGACTTGCTTTGTTGACCAAATAAGTGGTTCTAGATGGATTTGCATTGTAAAAATTAAATAAAAATGTAAAAGGTATTATTCTTTATTTCATATATTACGTTTTAAGTTATGATACTCCCAAAATCATTCTGCATAAATCCGCAGATTTGTACAAAATTGTCCGCAGAAATAGCATAAAATGTCCGCAGATTCTGTCTGGCCCTAGTCATGGGTTTAGCAGTGGACAGAGTTATCTGTAGCATCATAAACATTGTATGAAGAGAATACTAAAAACATTTAAGAGAATACGCCTCCTAAATTTCAAAAGCATTATTGATTATTCATAGTGATTCCTGATGACACTGATGTTGATATTTTGGTGGTTCGTGCTTAAAAACCTTATAATTGAATAATAATTAGACTAATTACACAGTTTTGACTGAAACTTTATTCTCACTATTTCAACAAGCAGTTTCTGGTCATAAACATAAATAATTCTTTACGATATCCTAAGTTTTGAATAAAAATAAAAACGTTTTTTTTTTACTTTTTTGAATGTTAGCCGGGCAGCACGGTGGCGCAGTGGTTAGCACTCTCGCCTCACAGCAAAAAGGTCGCTGGTTCGAGCCTCGGCTGGGTCAGTTGGCAATTATGTGTGGAGTTTGCATGTTCTCCCCGTGTTGGCGTGGGTTTCCTCCGGGTGCTCCGGTTTCCCCCACAAGTCCAAAGACATGCGGTACAGGTGAATTGGGTAAGCTAAATTGTCAGTAGTGTATGAGTGTGTATGGATATTTCCCAGTGATGGGTTGCAGCTGGAAGGGCATTCACAGCGTAAAGCATATGCTGGATAAGTTGGTGGTTCATTCTGCTGTGGCAACCCCAGATTAATAAAGGGACTAAGCCGAAAAGAAAATAAATGAATGAATGAATGAATGAATGTTAGCCTTATATTTACGGGCATGACGACGCAAATACATCATGGCGTTAGTAAACGCACACTCTGACCTGACGCGGGAGAGAAGAAAGAAGTGGAAGTAGTAAAAACGTAGGAGCTGGGAGAGGCCTGTTGAACCAGGAACCAGCTGTGAAAACACAAAGGTGGGAGGAAGCAAGGATAAAGGATACAGCAAATTTGAGGGACATTGGATTGTCCTGGGGTGAGACTAGAGATGGATCTGCTTATGGACGTCTCTGCTTTTTTGAAAAATATTCCACTAAAGTATATTCTTCTGATATTCATAACCTACAGACTAAGTTTGATTCATTGAAACCACGACAGCTCGCGTCATGTCACGGAGACTTTACCTTCACAACAAAACTCATCTGTCATCTAGTGTAAAACAACAACACCACATCATTAACCAGCTGTTAGACGAACAAACCCCGCAGGATGCAGAGGTGAGTTTAGGACAGGACGACTGAGTCTCTGAAAATGATTCTTGTCAGTACAGAAGATGAGCTCAACTATATGCCGAATCAAATTACAGAAAGTGAGAGGAAGAAGCACTTTAGAGTATGAGGATGGATGGTGTGAAGGAAAGGCGTCATGAATAAGCATGAAAAACACAGCTTAGCAGTTCTCGATTATTATAACTATGTTAGTTGAACAGGTTTTATTGCTCATGGAGAACTATGTGAAAAATTAGCAAGAATTTTAGCAAGAATTGCAGTAATATTGTTTTTTTTTTTATTACCTTTTTTTGCACTGAATGAGAAATGTTAAATATTTATTTAGTTGTACGTTTTATAGCATTTTATATATTGTAAATTAAATTTTAAGGACAGAATTCTCCCAGAAATATTGTATCATAAAAATCCTAATCAACTATATTTTTCTGGAACAAGAATTATATATATATATATATATATATATATATATGCTCAGTGTATATGAGTACACCCCCCATAAATCTCTCATTTAAATGAATATTTTCTATAGGAAGCTTTACAATATTATATTTGTGCATATACATTAGTTTAGTCAGTACTGAAGCCAAATCTGGAGCTAATCTAACAGAATAACTAACAATAATGGTTATAAATTTGTAACCCAAATTTATATGTTAGGGAAAAATATAAAATAAAAATTTCAAAAGCAAAAATCAAGAGAAACAAAAAATATATTTACAATTTTGTT
Organism: Danio choprae; assembly: GCA_903798125.1. Classification (NCBI taxonomy): domain Eukaryota; kingdom Metazoa; phylum Chordata; class Actinopteri; order Cypriniformes; family Danionidae; genus Danio; species Danio choprae. The sequence goes on along the minus strand of CAIGQW010000287.1, from coordinate 2,752,263 downwards.
GAAATTTTGTAGTTTGTCATTTTTTGTTTGCAATATTTAGTATGAATTTAAATGTATTATCTTTCCATTTCTAAAGATGTTCTGTGACTAAAATATTATTTTAATAAATATATCTGTTTAATAAATCTGTTTTGTTCAAATGCACCAAAGTATATTACCCATATTCACTGAGAAATGGATACAAATATTCATTTTCAAAATGGGGTGTACTCATATATGCTGAGCACTGTATATATATATATTAAGCTCTTTATAATGTACATATTTCATGAAGCATATATGTTTATTTTAAGGTCCTTTTTAATGATTTTATTAATATATAAACCGCTGCTAAAGACAAAAACATACATGCTCTAACTGTTATAGCCCCTTTAAAATACATCTGCGTGACAACTAAATTTATTTATATCACATTATGTAACCAACTTATTTGCCAGTTCTTATATTTTTATTTTATAGTATGAAGAGATATTCGTAACGCTGTACACTTTGTGTGTGTTTACGAGTGTACAGTCAACTCAAGTGTGTGTGTGTGTGTGTGTGTGTGTGTGTGTGTGTGTGTGTGTGTGAGATCCGAGAAGCTGTAAATGCCAGCAGGCTGAGACGTCTGAGGCAGTTATTGGGTTCAGGGTTTGATTGGAGCGATCTGCTGACTGCATACTTGCAAACTCACTATAAAAAAAGTGCTTTGGCAAACACGCAAATATACAGACATTCGAGCAATTAGATCTACACTAATCAAGGCAAGACACTGCACCGAATAGGGTAAAAATAATAACTTATTTTTATCACTGTACTTCCCTATTTGATTGATTAGGCTTAGGGATTGCAAAGATGTTTTTGTATTGCAAGTTTCTTAAAGTGATGTCTATAATTATAGACAAAGTAAGCACTGATTTGCATACATTTCTTGAATAAAATTTGGTTTCATTTTATTTTCGGCCATCCTTGTTATAGTGTAACTATTAATTAACTCTTAATAACTTCGGAGGAATATTAATTTAATTAATTACATGTACTATTATTGGGGTTAGAATGTGGCTTAAGGCTAGCTGGGTGTAATTATGCATAATTGTAATTACTACACGGAACGTGTAACAAGGACACAGCTTACACATGTAACAGGGAATATACATTGTAAACAAATGCTGGGTTCCACACAATTCCTTCATGCTGTCTCAATACAAATTAGTTAAGGTAACTTAATTGTTTTTTACAAATTTAAGTAGATTGAACATAAAAAAATTAAGTTGTTCCAAAAGAAAACTCAAGAGTTGTGTTGATTCAGCTCATTTTAAATAAGTCATTTGAACAAGCTGCAAAAATATATATATATATATATTTGACTGTAAAGTTGATCAAGTTGATCACAAATTGATCAAGTACAACAAAAGGAACACCCAAAAATGTACTTTTTAGTTCCATTACACTGGAAAAAAAGCCAGAAATCCTCCAAATTCACAGGTGCATAAATGTTTTTGTCTGCAGTGTCTCGCCTTAAACAAACCAAAGCCAAACAACTTGTAAACACACATCTAGTCAAATCCAGAAGGTCTCCAACTTCCAGTGCATTCATATTGTGCACAAACAGCATATTTACAACTTTTAATAACTAGTAGACGCATTCAGCGGCTCAGTTCATATACATGCTTTTTTTACACCTTGGTACAGTCAAATTCATAACTTAATAATACAATTTCCATGCATTACTAAATGAGTCAAAACTTCCAAACAGACTTCCATGCAGGACCAGCATTTGCTTACATTAGCAGTAAAAGCACAGAATGGATAAAAAAAAGCCATTTCCCACCTCAGAGCAGATGATCCTGCAAATCCTGAGATCCACAGCCGCAAACTGCAGGACTCCTTTCAGAGTATTTGTGTATGTGTATGTGTGTTTGTGTAAGAGAGAGAGAGAGAGAGAGAGAGAGAGAGAGAGAGAGAGAGATGGAGAGACACTGTTTCTGAGTGCCCTAGAATGAAAAGCTACTCAATCAGAGGCAGGCTGAGAGACCGACTGAGTGAAGTGTGTGTGAGAGAGTATGTGTGTGTGTTTGTGTGTGTCGTGGAGAGGATGGGATCAGAGCAGGGAAGGGCTACTACAGTAAAAGATAGGGAAAAAGAGAGGGAGGAAATGAAGAAAAGAGAAAGGGAAAGGGTGGGGTCAATGCAGAGATTCTCAGCTCGATCTGGTAATTGGGCTTTCCTTTCAGATCAGCGGGAGAAAAAGCCCAGTTTATCCCAGGTTTAAGGGAGTGGTTCCGTTCAGGAGGACAATTTACTTTTCATTCGGAAATGCCGTTGAGTGGACAAACTGTGCTTATAAAGTATAAAACTTATTTGATAACATGGTATAATAGGCTTTTATTGATTAACAGTTAATAGCTTACATAAAATGTGGTTCTTCAGCAAAGGACTGCAGCAGTGAACACATTCTATTCTTTTCTTTCCTATTCTATTCTCTAAATACTTAGGCTAAATATTAATTTTTCATATGTATTTAATACATATTTAACACTTCAGTGTGTGTATATTTAATATTTATCTTATTTACATTTATCTATCTTACATACTTTATATATTTTAGAATATAAATTATGTATATAAACTATTTAAATATGATTTATTCAATATAATTTTGTCATATTTCATATTTTGTATTTTCTTCTTGTGTACACTTATTATATATGTATAGTTTATCTTAATCTCAGTATCATCTTAGTATTTATCTAAATATTAAGTATTTAATATTTATCTACTCTATTTGCAAGTACATGTTCAGACAATCTTTCTCTGTTCTCTCCAGACATTACACATTGGCAGACATATTGCCTCTAATATTCTCTCTCTCATTCAGAGTAAGGGTGTGCAAATCAACATTAATACAGAAAAGCGTCTATTTCAGTCTGCCGTCCTTTGCGTTTTCTCGGCCTCCAACACACGCTTTCCATATGCTTGTGTCAGTATCAGCTTGATATGTGATGCACGCTAATGTGCATAACTTATTGGGAAGTGCAGCTGCAACATTGCAGACGTTGCACAGCTTTCAGAGCTGAATGCCAGCAGCAACACATTCTCACAGATGGAGTTACATCTGTCCTGACCGATACTGACTGTATATGTCTAAAGGTGGTTTCATTGATTTTGCCTGGGAAGTTTTTCAGACATAGCCACAAAATTGTCATTGTTTTTGATGAGACAAAAACAAGAGCTTGAAGCCAGAGGTGAAAAACATAACGTTGGTGTAACATTAAAGGGGACATATGCTTCTTTCCATAGATAAAATAAATTGTAATGAATGGTGATGGACACCGCATATGTCACAAAAGGAGCTTGAGCATGCACAGAAAGAACTGCTTGTGGACCCAGAAGAGGAGTTGCGGTAGTATATTTCCCCTAAAACTCACCTCAAATCAGCCAACTTCTTATTTGACTGCCTGTTGAAATACAACAACTAATGACTTAAATTTCAAAACACACAATAATATACTATATATTAAAAACACAGTAATAACAGTATTATTTATACTAATATCATTTTAATTGAACTACAAGTCAATGCTGGGTTTAATTTAGACGCGAAGCATCACGTTACTTGCTCTAGATTGTTTGGGAGTTTCTTTTACCTCATGCAAAGTTTCCGTTCAAGTTGAATTTTCAAAAATTTTTATTTGCATTTGGCATGAATCCATCATAATATGTTAAACAGCAAACATAACAATTCTTTAGTTCATACAGCCTCATAAAGTTTATGGTGACCGCATTTTTTCTAATGTAAAAAATATATATATATATTTGAAAGGATTGTTAGTTTATTTTTTTTTATCTGTATCAGGAGTAGAAATTACACATAAAATATGAAAAGTAAATATAAATAACACTTAATAATCAAGTTTGTTAGAAAGTTTCTTTGTTATTATTTTACAACCAACAGGACCCAGAATGTACATAATTGGGGACAGCTACATTCACTGAGGAAAAACGTGTGACCAAAACCTTACTGAAAAAACTCAGGGATACAGTTACTGCTGATTTTGATGGTGCAAAATAACACAGAAATAGAAAATACATTCATGGTTATAGCCTGCTCAAAGAAAGCTTTCAATCACAACTGTTAATCATAATGACTTGCCCCATTTTTTTGCATCAAATTACTAGCTAAAATCAAACGTATCACAAAAGGGAACAACACTCCAGAGAAAATACTTTTGTCAGGAGATCACCACAATCTCTTGAAAATTGGAGTATTAAATTGTTGCATGGTTTTCCCCCTTTTCTCTCTGGTATTTAGTTTAGTTTTTTTGTAAAAGGAAACAAAATTGTAAAACCTAATTTGTTTTACATTTATCTGAAAATAAAACTGTGAAAAAAAGAAAAGGGGAACTGCACATATATCAGAGTGATAACAACTACCCTAAATGACCAAAACCAACTTTCGGAACATTTGATTGAAAGTGTCATAAATCTTTTTATTTGGACTCAAATCCCATTTGGGCAGTTCATTCCGCTGTGGCGACCCCTGATGAATAAAGAGAGAGAAAATGAATGAATGAATGAAATCCCATTTGTTTACATGGAGAGGGTGGAGTTTATGACCTGTACTGCATCCAGCCACCAGGGGGCCATTAAAGAACTCGCAGTTTCACTTCACACCAGATTAAGACTTGTATCTCGGTTCATCAAACAACAAAACATTGTAAACCTGTAGTAGTTACAGCGTGTAAACATAAATGGCGACTGCTGCAGCGATTCAAAGGTGGTAATGTATAATAACGCCACCTTTCCCAGAGGAGCAAAATCTGAATAGTGTATTTTCCCTTTTTCAGTGTTGGTAGATACACTGAGAACTTGATTATAGCACTTAAACACAGATAAAGTCATAATATCTTCTCTTTAATTGATTTAACTTAGGAACCTTGTCAGTCATATCAAAAACAATGATGTTTTTGTATCCAAGACAAAAAAATAGCTCAAAGCCAGAGGCGAAAAACACAACAGTGGTGTAACATTAACATACCACAGCCAACAATCACCAACAAAGCCATTACATAACCAGATAGTGAATCCGTTGTCTATTATTCATGATGATGTTTCCACTAAAGTGGCTGCTGCAAAGAGGAAGCAACACCAATGCTAGTGTTTGAGCTCTCCTCATTCCTGCCAGTGGCTTGAGCCCAAAACAGCCCTCTTTACACCAAAAAAAGCTTGGCTTACAGGGTCATGTCAGCAGCAAGAGAGAGACTGTGCTAACAAGTTTGGAAAGATTATCCCCCTGTGGCCACTCAAATAGTGTAATGAGTCAAGTGTAACATTAGCACTCATTTTGGAGCTCATTCAACAGGCACACACATAATTAAATGATGCATATGCAGGTCATCTGTGTGTGTGTGTGTGCTGATAGATATGTTCATTTAAGTCAAGGAGTGACAGATTTCAGGAGGATTTCATCAAATGAAGATGAAAATAGGGGTTATTCTGAACCCATGATGCATCATGATTGAATTGTAAAAGCCTTTTTAATTATTCAGGGTGTGATGTTACATTTACAGCTCCACGCATGATTAACTTTACTCTTATGTCTGTAAGACAGGCCACTCCATATGTTTTATGACAGCATAAACTGGAAATGGCAGGAAAAGATGATGATGAAGCTCCGCTGACTTAATTACATCGATTGACTACTAAAAGAAAAACCATATACTGTTACTAAAACCCATTTTGTAAGTAGACAAACAGCGCTCACTGAATAAATTGTATTAAACATTTACAGTATAGTTTGTTGCCATATTTAAACATTTTCATTTAACAAAATTGAAGTCACTAAAGTTGAAAAAATTATATATTCATTCATTCATTTTCTTTTCGGCTTAGTCCCTTTATTAATCTGGGGTCGCCACAGCGGAATGAACCGCCAACTTATGCAGCATATGTTTTACACAGCGGATGACCTTCCAGCTGCAACCCACCACTGGGAAACAACCATACACACCCATTCACACTCATACACTACGGACAATTTAGCTTACCCAATTCACCTATACTGCATGTCTTTGGATTTGTGGGGGAAACCGGAGCACCCGGAGGAAACCCACACCAACACGGGGAGAACATCCAAAGCCTGGGCTCGAACCAGCGACCTGCTTGCTGTGAGGTGTTTGTGCTACCCACTGCGCCACCGTGCTGCCTCTAAAAAGATAATAATATATATTTATAATTTAAAAACATTATTTTATAAAGTTTATATAAACATATAAAAATGACAATTAAAACTAGTAATAAAACTTTTGAATTCCATCAGTCCATGCTACAGCTTCTCCTGGTGGGACAACTAAAGTTATTTTTGAATTAAATAATGATTAGGATTTATTATATTAGCATTTTGTATTGAAAAGAAATAATAAATTAACTTAATTCTAATAGTCCGCTTTAAACATTGTGGTTTATTTCAGCTTGGAGTAAGCTATCTAATATAAACTACCAGAGTAACCTAGTTTGCTCCTGAGTTGTGTTGTGGATAATATAGGCTAAATTATAATTAAACTTGACAAAAGAGACAGGCAGATATGCATTGTGTTGTATTTGAAAGCTATAATGTAAATGTAAACACATTCAGGAATTAATATCAACCTCCGCAAAAACAAATGACATTTAATAAAGAGAGTGTATAGCTGTCCTTTATCACATTACTTTATTACTGAGTGACTGACACAATGCTTAAACGTGCATGAAACACAATACTCATCAGTCTACATGTACAGTCTACATGCTTCACAAACATATGTGGCCAATTTCACAATAAACATGATAAATTAACAAAAGATACAATTAAACATACCTTATTTCTCTTCACTATGGCGCAGAAGAAATGTATAACCTGTATATCCCACATTTTTAACAACGCATAGAAAACAATCTGGTGCAGATGCCTTTGGCTTTATTCAAAGGGACTTTGAATATCAGTCTGTGTTTTGGCTGCTGAACTTCTGATGACTCATGGCAGGTCCGGCTGACGTAAAACGTGACCTAAAGTACATGAAAATGTTGAGGGCATGCTAATTAATAAATCTGAGAAACATGTCAATTGCATAAGAATGATGAAACAATGGTGTCTAAAGCTCACAGTATGCCCATTTCCATATACTGATCTCTTATTTTTCAACTATGCCTAGGTATACCCAGATTTTCTTTATAGGGCACCTTTAATGTTTGGTGGTGAGGACGTGAAAAACAACAATAATGTTGCCACTGTGATATGTCTTGCCATATACGTGTGTGCAAAGGTTTAACATGATCAATATTCAAATTGACTATATTGTGAAATATCTGATAATTGGATTCTGAAATATTTATAAGAACACAATTTTTTTTAAAACAATGATCATATTACTTGATCTATGAGCGGTAATGGGTTTTGTTAGGGAACCGACAGTTTTAATCCAAAAATGACCAGTCTGTCAGACGAAGTCAGAGAGTCAGAGATTCAATTAACTAAAGTTTATGAAGATAGTTTGTAGTTTCATCAGCAGAAGCCAGCTTCAAAGAGTTCTCAAAACATAAACAATTATACTGTAATACGCATCACTGGCTGCGTCATACCTGCGTCAGCCTGATTGGTTAAAACACAGATAGACAATTTACAAAAAGGTACGCAGAGGTGGGGTCATATCCTCTTCCAAGATAGAATAGAGACAGGAGTTGCGAGTCAGACAGCCACTAGGCTACTCAGAGCTGAGCCCAGACCTTTAAAAATGATCCACAAATGAATAGAACACGCACACACCAAGTACAATCTGTTTCATACTCAAAGCTGTTTCTTGTACTCTCAGCCATCTTATCAAAACTGGTTAACAATCAACATCTAATCTGGTAGCTTTCTAAAACTCAGAAAACATATCTTGCACACAAAGGAATGTACTTAAAAACAATTAAAACATAAAATGGCAAATAACTTAGGAAACAGTTATTTCCAATCCATCAAGAGTCCAGTTCCACTCAAGTGGTCTCCCTGACCTCTGAATTGGCTTGGTAGATCCTGAGTAAACAAATCATTTGACATACAGAAAAAGCAATGACACATACTATTCTAGTTTTACTCTGAAGAGGGATGACACTAAGGTCATCATCCTTAAACATTTATTTTTATTAAAAATCATGAAGACATAAGAAAGGATATGTTACTTTTTCCTGGAGCAGACATCCATCAGAAAATCCACTCCCTTTGCTATTGCCATGTTAGTCTGCACTACAGTGGAGAGATTAGAGTTGCTGGATTTACAACACGCTAATTCCTCGAATTTTCACAAAATACAGTGAAAGTAAGTGGCTGTTTAACTAGAGGAAGAATAGAGAAAACGTTCTAGTTTCCTAAACAGTGTGTATCAGTTATGAATAACACACATCGTCAGATTATTTGTAAAATGATTATCATGGCCATCTCAATAGACATCAGGGTGTATTTTACAAACCATAAATGTTTTGTTTTGCCAGTACATGTAAGTTTTCAAATGTCTGCAACCCAAACCAATGTTATTTCATTGAAAACACTAGTAAGTTTTGATCTTTGACAAGTAATGCGCATGTTTTTCTCTGGCTCAGAGTTAGCGTCCATGAACAGACATAATTTGCTAATTGGGCAAGGGGCGTGGCAGTACTGAAACACCATCTAGCTGTTTGCCAATCATAACACACTGGGACAGCTAACCAATCACAACACATTTTGTTTCTTGGAAGGCGGGACTTTTTCAAACCTGGAACTAATAAAGGAAGATACTGCAATAATGTAAATTATGTGAAAAATAATGTGTTTTTCAAACCTCCAAGCATACACCGCCAGTGGAACTGCTTTAAGCAGAGTCTATTTATACTCTATGGACTTTTATAAGTGACTCGTAGCCACAAAGTCACTTCAAAATAAGCATCAATACAAAGAGTTACCAAATATGTTTTTCTTTCGTGGTCGAGTAATTCCTGCATCTGAGGGTTATTCAGTGCAAGCATCTCTTTGTCAGCACAAAGTCTGCAATTAACTGATGTAGTGCTGCTGTTTCCACTGGGCCAGGTGCCACCTGAGCTGAAGATGAAATACACTCTGCTTTTACTCATTTTAACAAGACTTGGACTCAAACACAAAACACAGGCTTCAGCAAAGACCATAAAGACCTTTCAGTATTTTCCTCTCTCTCTGTAGAATATGATTTTGCCTGTACTGTAGTAAAAAACAGCAACTTTATATCAACCTCTGAATTCAACGCTGGCACACTCTAACATAGATATAGACCTCGTATGCTATCTGACACATCCACATTGAGACTCTGATTCATTTTGCACTCTCTAAATAGACTTTTATATGCTCTTTGAAGCCCGAATGTAATTCGTGAGAGAGGTTTGGATACCCTCCTCAAATTGTTGGCCGGGCTCCACAAGCTTTGGAGGACTTTTATGACTCAAAGGCTAGCCGAAGTAAATCAGAAACCTCGACCTGAACAGATGCAAATGGCAGATTTATGGTGACAACATACTGGGGATAAATATAAAAACTAATCAGGACAGGAGGGAGTTTGTTATAATTCATATATAGACAATAGGTTACGTGAGAAAATATTAAATAGGATTTTGAAGAAATTAAACTTATAAGAAATGTATATATTATTTATATATGTAAGTGTCAGTTATCAGTACTTATCAGTTAGAAGACTAGTATGTAAAAAATCTTATCTTTTAGTTTATAATACTTTAAATTTTAGTTTATATTGGTATTCAAAAGGAACTTCATTTTAATTCTGGTGGTACTTCATGTAAAATGTCCGCAATAACACTGCAACTACTATTATTATTAATAATAATAGTATTATTATAGATAAATACACATCCATCACATCAAATAATATTAATAATAATGTAAAACATGTACTACTGCAATGAAGAGTATTACAACAATTATTATAATAAAAATATATGTTCCTTGAATCAAGTAATAATATTAATAATAATAATAATTATTATTATTATAAATTAGTAGAAAAATAAATAATAGATCAATTAATATCGACAATTCAACAACAGAATTAAGCATGAATTTATACCACATCTATGGAATTACTCAAATGACTTGTTTTCAGGTTTACCATGTATCACAACTGTGGGAATGTGGGAAAATCCATCGCTTTACTTGCTTTTTTTCTTTGGGATGTAACTTACACCAGTTTGCCTTTCCCTCCGTAATGTGCTTCAATATCCTTTTCACATTATAGTCCACACTGAGACATTTAAAGATAAAATATGACAGAGATGTACTAGCAGCTGTAACTGTAGAAAGAAATGTGATAATGCATAACAGAGGACTTGAAGAAGGGATGAGAGAGGAATCACTGGTTTAAAACGACATCTAATGGATGGGTATTTTAGCAGGAACTGAATTTGCAGAGATGGAAGTGGGTGTGAAAAAAGGGAATGTCTCCTCGGTTCCATTAAGAAAAGCTATAAAAAAAAAAGGATTTTCATTGTGGTAGCAGTCAAGCAAACAACATGAGTAATCTAGCAAAGAAAAACCACCGCTATTTGCACATCTTCAATAAACAAATAAAAAACTAAAAAATAAAAAAAAAAAACATGAATAATTTAGAAGGTCTCCATTTATTATCCATTAAATACACACATTCCTGGCCTTGTTCAAATATGACAGGAATCATCGGATAAAATGGAGCTGAGCTGGCGTTTTTTTTCTCCTCATTTGAGAGACACGTGCGGAGTGGCAGCTCTTCCCTGAACACCAGTACTTAAGAACTCTTACATTACACATTAATCTAATCCTAGCCATTTCCCTGGGCTTTTAACATGAGTAAGGAAGCAGGAGGCCAAGAAATAAAAGTGAGAAGTTCAGTGGCATTAGAGTCATAACAAGGCGAGAAATTAAATCAGTTTTAACTTTGATCTCCAGCTTCTTCTGTTTGAAAGTCGAGTTCTGACAAATATTAGTGTTAAGCCATACTCTACAACTTCAATTTCCTCTGTAAGTTGAAAATGGGATGAATCACATTTTGGACGCGTCTGAAAGATGCGTGAATTGTGCAGCTATTATATCTCTCTGTGTTGCTAATCTAATTGGACATCATTTTGTTCGCCTACAAAAAGACAACAGGTGCTGTAGCGGTGTTTATAGAGGCAGGATTGAGATCTAAATCTATGTTGTGTAATCTTTAAAAGAAATAATCCTATTATACTGACTGCTCCATCGGAATGACTAAGCTAGACATCCACAGTTTGCATTTGAATTGTTTGTATGTGTGGAAGGAGGTTTTACTCTTAGACTAAGTAGTTTTTTTCCCTTTATGTGCAGTGATGAACCACTGAAATGTTGCTTTACTGTAGATTATGATCATAAGGATTTATCTTTAACCCTTTATTTGTTGTTGAGAGGGACAGAACTGACTTCAATGTGCTGTAGGGTTAATAGTGTGATGGATCCACTAAGAATATAATCAACATTTTGCATCTAATAGAAGGTAAGTCCCATATGTAAACATTTTGGAGAATATTTATTATTATTATTATTATTATTCATGGAATACACTCAATGCACTCTATTAGGTACACCTGCTTGTTAATGCAAATATCAAATAAGCCAATCACAATGCATTTAGGCTTTTAAATGTGGTCTGCTTTTTCTTAAACTGAGCATAAGAACGGAGAAGAAAGTGGATTTAAGTGACTTTGAATGTGGGATGGTAGTGCCAGATGGGATGGTAAAGTATTTCAGAAACTCCGGATCTACTGCTATTGTCACGCTAAAAAGCATCTAGAGTTTACAGAAAATTGTCCAAATATTGAAAAATATGTAGTGAGTAGAAGTTCAGAGCAGTTCAGTTCAGGTCAGAGGAGAATAACCAGACTGGTTCAAGCTGATTAAATGGCATCAGTAAACCATCCAATGTCTGCAGAAGAAGAATCTCTGAACACACAATACATCAATCCTTGAAGCAGAAGAGCAACAACAGCAGAAGAAGAGCACACCCTTCAACCCAAGACTGGGTTGAACACTAAAGCTAAGCAGAGTTTAACCTGGTCAAAACCTGGATTGAATTCCACCTGGATTAAAAGTGGTGTTAGTGAGCCCAACAGGGGCATCCTGTGTGGGTCCTAATGATATACTGTACTATAGTGACAGGACACGATACTGTAAGAAGCAATGTCCTTCAGATGAGGTCTCAATTTCTGTGGACCTTAAAAGTCTCATGGCCCTTCTTACACTAAAACATACTTGAATACATGGTATACAGAGACACTACATAGGCGTAATGTATTGTATATAATAAAAACCCTACCCCAGTAGCGGCTCTACCCAGTAGCAAAGGTTGTAGCCAATCAAACACTGCCTAGGGCATGCATATCAACGATCATGTGTGGATCATCACAGTCTTTGTTTTAATTTGATTGGCAGTGTTTTTCACATTGATCTTACACTCACAGGATTTACATGAGAACAAGGAAACATTGTATAGTTATATCCAGATTTTCATTCTATGGCACCTTTAAATTATTGAAAAAAAGGTTGCATGTTTTGATGAGTCTTGATTTCTACTGTGATACTTGAATTGAAGATTCAGAATATGGTCTAAACAACATGAAGCACGGATCCATCCTGCCTTTTATCAATGGTTTATGCTGCTGGTGTAATGGTATGGACAATATTTTCTTGGCACACTTTCAGTCCCTTGGTACCAATTGAGCATCATTTAATCGTTATAGTTGCTGACCATGTCCATCACTTTATGACCAAAGTGAACCCTTGTGATGTCTACTTCTAGCAGGATAATGCATCATGTCACAAAGCTCAAATTGCCCTACAGTCACCAGAACTCAATCCAACCCTAAAGATGTGCTGGATTGAGAGATTTACATTAAGTATATGTGAAAATGTGTGATGTTCTCCTGCCAAAATGAACCAAAGATTTGCAGCACCTTGTTGAATCAATGCCACAAAGAACTAAGGAAGTTCTGAAGGTTCTGAGGTGGGTCCAATACAGTCCTAGCATGGTACACCTAAAAAGGGAGTGTATTTTGATCAGACTAAGGAGCGCTTCAAAACTCTTTACCATTTCAGATGTTCCTCTGGTCGTCAGTGTTCTCCAAGGAGCCACAGGTTCCTGGTCATCGCTCGCCTGAGGAACTGGTAACTGACATGCTGATGTTAGAGTTGGGATCTCTGGTGAAACGCACTGAACGCCTCTGCCAGGAGAGGGCGATGGAGACCCGCAGGCGCAGCTCCAGTGTGGATTACAGCTGGCTGGCATCAGCTCCACAGAGGTCCTGCCATGAGATCTCACCTGGAGAGAAACTGGAGCTTCAGGATCTGTGCGCCAAGATCCCTCCATCTCAGTGCGGCCCACTCATTCTTAGGTAGGCCTTCATCAACAATATGATATAGTGAACAACGCTAAAACTCAGACAGGAACATTTACATATAAATTATTATAAGAGGTGTAATTTTTTAAAGACATTTTTAATATAATAGTGTCAATCATCCTATTCTTTTAAAATACATATCTTTGGATGTGATTCATAGAAAGAACTGTTTTCACACATTTTCCACCCTCCCTTTATGAAAATTAACCAGTTTTACTGTAAATAAAACCAAGACACATATTTTTGTGCTTACATCTTGGTGAACTACATTAACAATGTTTTTTCTACACTAATCAAAGTTTAACCATGGTATGCATATTATACATTCAGTAAATTTCCTTCGGCTTAGTCCCTGACTTAGTTCATCCAATTCAACTATAGACCATGTCTTTGGACTGTGGGTTAAACCCACACGAACATGGGGAGAATATGCCAACTCCACACAGAAATGCTCCCTGGCCCTGCCAGAGCTCGAACCAGTGACCTTCTTGCTGTGAGGTGACAGTGCTAACCACTGAGCAACCATGCCGCCCACATATTATACATATTTGTTAATTTTGTATAATAAATTTTGTAAAAAAACATTTGTCATCTCTATTTTTGTTGTTTAGGTTGAGGAAAATGGTGACAGAGCTTGAGCCGGAGGTGAGTGAGGTGTCTCGCGTGTTTCGGGCCGTTCTCTGCAATTACCTGGATGAGATGGAGGAGGGAGCCGCCATGGAGAGAGCGCTGAAAGCCCGGGTCAGCCGCAGTAAGAGCATGTCCGTCATCAACCTGCGCTCGCGGCTCCGCATCAACCCACTCTGGAGCAAAACCACAGCTGCCCATGATGATGAGGACCCTGGCGCTGAGGAAGAAGATGAACAAAAGATCTACAGGAACAGGAGGATCAGGAGCATGCCTCATATCAGCATAGTGGAAGAAAAAGCACAGACCTGATCAAACGGACAATTCTGCCAACTAGCTTTCTTTAGCATTGTTTTAAAGCATTGCTTGTTCAGTAACCGAAGGCTTTTCTATTATATTTGGAGAGAGAGAGAGAGAGAGAGAGAGAGAGAGAGAGAGAGAGAGAGAGAGAGAGAGAGAGGGAGAGAGAGAGAGAGAGAGAGAGAGAGAGAGAGAGAGAGAGAGAGAGAGGGAGAGAGAGAGCAGGCAACGTATAGAAAACTGAATTTAGACTCAAACACACAACAGAACTAAGTGTCAAAATAGCTTCACTCACAAACATTGGTTTCAGCCTGGTTCATGTGACTGTTTTCAGGTCAGTGGGAACATTGCTCCATGTGATGAAGGCTTCACAGAGAGCATCCACAGTTTTCAATGGGATTAAGATCATATTCTCCTGGATGATGTCGCTTATCAGGCAAGAATTGTGAACTGCAGTGTTGTCCTATGTTGACAATCTAGTCATGAGAAATGCCCGCTGCAACCTGTCCACATAGCCAGTCACCTCTGCACAACCTGAAGCTGATTTTCCCATTGAAGCAAGAGGCATCCCAGGTCATGATGGAGCCTAGTAATGTTGGAATGTTACACACACACACACACACACACACACACACACACACACACACACATAGTCGAGAGAGAGTGTCTTTATATATTTATATGTTAATAATGTTGAACAATATTTTCATTTTTCCAGATTAAAGAATCAGATGTTTGATTGCTTATCAAAATAAGCCCTAGAAAAAATAAATAAATGCCAATTTTGTCCTAAAAATAGATCACTTTATTAGTAATCTTATAATTTTTTCAGTTATGCACCTATAAACTATGCTACAATAAAAAAGAAAAACAGATCACACACATACACATTACAACAAAGAAATTATATTCCATTTTTCTATTCTTTACAGTATGTATTTCACAAATAATGGCATGTGAATTCCCCACAATCTCAATAGCCAGTTAAACACAACTTTACACTGAGATCTGGAAAGCAGTACTCAAACAGACTCCCTGTGTCCATACACAGAAATGTTGCCATTCTTGTACAATCCAGCTTGTGAAAGTTGATTAGATGAACCACTGAAATAAAAAAAAATTGAATCTTTTTTTATTATTCATATTTCTTCCAAAATGATGTCCAGCTTTATGTTAAAGCAGTTCTCTGTTCTGACCAAAATTTGACAGACCAAAGTCTGGTTACTCCAAGTACTGATCTCTTACCTGCTGAACCAGCAGTATCCATAGGTTTTGCAAAGAAAAATATGAATAATCCACATTAAAACCATGTAGGGGCATTACTGTCACGTGAGATGTCTTGCAGCAGTCAGAATACACAAAAAATATGTATATTTCAAAAGTGGCCTCATAAGAAATATTTAGACACCAGAAAGAAATAATGCAATGCATAATAATGTCTCAGAAAAAGATGTGTAACATGATTAGTATGAACCACAATATTATAGTTTGCACTTTGACTGAATGAACCAGAATCTGTTAAAATAGTTGGAGTTGTTGGCTAAGGTGTGTGATTCAGAAAACAAATGTTGATTTCTTCTACAGACAACGAAACAAATAATTATAGTTAAATTATTTGAAATCCATGAGAAACTGCCAGCTGCTTTGTCTGTACTGGAATTGAGGCTTTCACCAATTTTGGAGACAAGGATCAGTAAAAGACATCAGCCGGTGAGCAGATAAAAAGCAGACAGAAGTAAGAGAACAGCCTCTTTTACTCTTCAAATACTGTGAATCTTATACTCGTCAAAATCGGCATCTCTTAGAGCTGGACGTCAGGTCATGAAAAGCACAAAGACAATGAAAAAGATGACGAGGACTAGGAACATCTTAATGAGCAGCCAGCGGTTGTTGGACACAGACTGGAAATATTTGAGTATCTCTGTATGCGCCAGGTCCACGTTCAACTGAGTGTCCTCCACATTCGCATCAATTCTGAAATGGTAGAGAGGAATCCATTTTTGCTTAAGTAGTGCAAATATACTACAGTCCAAAAGTCCTTTAAATCTTGCATTAATTTAATTAAGAATGCAGAAAAAGCTGTAATGTTGTAAACATTTCTTATTAGCATGCCTAATATTGGTATGTAAATCATGATACATTCAAGTATGTACCCAGAAGTTCAAGGTTTGTTTTAGGATTAATAACTGGAGTCAAGCTGCTGGCTTCTTTAAAGAAATATGCACAATTATTTGAGCTATAATTAGCTTAGACAACTTATAATACTGGTTTTATTTATTGAACTGCTGGCTAACTGTTAATATGGCAGTAAAAGAGCGTTTGCAATGGCAGAGAGCTTTTCATTATGGTCACAGACTGTGATGATTTGACCACAAATGGAAGTAAATGGGGAAGCACACACTTGCTTGTTGATTAGACACAGAAAGTGTGGAACAGAAAAAAATAAATGAAGGGTCGCTCTTGAATCTGACCTACATTTCGGAGTTCAGGTCTATGGTATTTTAACACTATTAGTATTTACTATTTATTTGTTGTTAATATTATTAGTGCTAGTATCTGTATTTATATAATCTGCATTATATAATCCTTTATTAATCTTCATTGATTCAGCTTTTCCTTTAATATTTTAAAGGGACCATAGAATGAAAACCAGGATATACCTGGCTGAATGCATAGCTGAATAATAAGAGTTTAGTACATGAAAATGACATACCATGAGCTGAAGAGGTGCAAGTTTAACATGTATATTGTGAATTTTGCCACATATGTTTGTAACAATACAACAGACATGTACAATGCTGAATTAGTGTTTAATGCACATTTATGCATCGTGTCATATCACTCAGCTCTTACTATAACTTGTTTTAGAGCGACAGGACAGCAATCACTTGTAAAAACTCATCTGTTAACTGCAAGCAGAGGTTGATATTTTTTCCTGCCTGTGTTTTCAGATGTGTTAAACCTTATGTCGGGCATAATTATAATTTAGTCTATATTTTATTGACAACACATAACTTAGGAGCAGTAATGGAGGAGCAGACTTCATTGTTTACCACTAACTCACTCGCTCCTAAACTCTTCTCCACTTCAGTTGAAACAATTGTCAGTTGACAAGACTTCTACTCTGTTTGTTCAAATGTTTCCTAACAACTAAAGTCTGATTATTTTGCACATATGTATTTCAGATTACATTAGGCTGTGAGAGCATCAGAGAGATGAGTGAGAGCAGCATGAGAGAAGAGCTCATTAACTTCCACAACCCTTCCAAATAAGGTAAAAACTGAGCTTTTCACTCTAGGGTCAGTTTCTAGGTTCTAAGGGGTCTTGTAAAACCTAAGCACCTAAGCCACATTCCTTCTCTGTGGACATTATATGGCACATTTAAGTTTTATCTGAAGGACTCTTTTTTTTGCCAGAACAATTTAATGAATTTGATGTGCTCTATGATCTATAGTCGACAGTCTCAAATATGCTTTATAACTAATCTGTCATAACGGTTTATATCTTACATACCGTATTCTGCAGTTTGTGCAAACATATGTATATCACTATAATCAAACTGCTATTTTTTCACTGGTATAATTTTTTGTCTTTATTTTGCTATTTAAAAGGGACCTATTAAGTTAAAAATACCCCACAAATAATGCTTTATAACTCTTTAAAAACTGCCCCTTTTAGGCTAATTGTGCCATTTTGGTGACTGTCGCTTTATATTCAAATGAGATTGTGCTCTTTTCAAAAGAGGGCGGAGCTACCTCTGTCTATGTGTCAGCATAATGGCAGATTTAAAAAAAAAATTCCTATGCTAATGAGGGAGAGATTGACATGTACAAAGGGAGAATGTCGAATCAAAATATTTCTGCAGTCTCTTTTTATAAAATGTGATTATAAAAAATAAAGTTAATCAATTTTAACCATTAGAAGCTGGTTGTATTCACAGACTGTTGCAACACAACTGTGTTTAAACCCCTTATAAAAGTGATTTTTGCAAAATAGGTAAAACTTTACATCAAAACACACTTATCAGGAAATATCATTAGTTAGTACATGCTTTCAGTATCACCTTCACTTGAAACAACACAATCGAAAACATTTTATATGAAATAAGCTGCTTCTGGGCAGGTTTGAGCTTCTAGACCTGCTGCTATGACAACAACACCTGGATAATCAAATGATCGATAACCAAATCCACATGCATTGAAAAGCACAAACGTTTCTTTCCTCACCGGTGTACGGTCTCTTCTTGTTCTTTCACCATATGAGCCAGCTGCTGAAATATGGATCCTAGCTCCACAATGGTGGACTCTATATTCTGCATAGTGTCTGCACGGTTCTGAATGTACGAATCCTAAACACACACAAGGCAGCAGTGATTCAAACACATTTAAATCAGTTTACCAGCAGATGTGGTTACTAAACTACCAATAAACAAACAATACCTGCTCATTGATTAATTGCATCTGCTGACTGGAGTTCAGGTCCATATCTATAGATATGTCCGTCTTCTTAGATTCGTCTTGCATAAGCACTGAATTATCTGTTAAAAAAAGAAGGAAAAGAGTTCTGGGTTTGTTACCAGGCCTTTATATAATAAAACATGTAAGGTAAATGTAAAATATACAATGCCCCTCACAGATCTCTCTTTTAAATTCATATTTTCTACAGGACGCTTCACAATAATATATTTGTGCATAAACATTAGATTAGTCAGTACCAAAGGCAAAAACTGGAGCTAATCTAACAAAAAACGTAAGTTTGATTACACCCAAATCAATATGCTGGGGAAAAATATAAAGTAAAATGATAAAAAATCAAGAGAAACAAAAAAATATCAAATAAATTTTTTTTTGCAATATCTCGTTTGAAATTAAATGTATTATCTTCCTGTTCCTAAAGATGTTAGGTGACCAAATCTTGTTTTAATGGAAATAACTGTTTAATAAATCTATTTTGTTTAAATGCACCAAAAAATATTGGCTACATTCACCGAGAAATGGATAAAAATATACATATTCAAAAGGGGGTGTACTCATTTAGGCAGAGCACTGTATAAATGTTAAGAGTAAACAAATCTTTCAACCCAATTAAATTGCTAAAGAATTACAATTCTTTTTATTTCATTTGTAATTTTTATCATTTTTATTTATTTTTTTGTGCCCAGCTTGAATGTTTAAATTTAGCAGATTTGGGCTGTTTCCAAAATCACCCCAATACTAATTGAGTGCACTATTTGAGCCACGTGTAGTAGTGTCTGAAACCAGTGGATGTCCTGAAGTGCACTTCATGATGCACCACAATAACGAGTGTGTACACTCAACAGCTAAGAAATACTTAATAAATTAATTATAAATTAATTATATTAAGTAATGGTTTACTTAATATACTGCATACAAAAAGCACTTAGATTCACAACATTTCACCTAAACCTCACTGAACATCTTGAGATGGGGTTTTCACAACCAAAGGTGCTCTTACTGAAGCTGTTAGCGTGGAAAGCAGATGCGGAGGCAGGAGTCTGAGAAAACTGCTCTTGTCTGCTTCTCTGCTGCTTCAGGTTCTACAAATAGTCAGAAATAAAGAGGAAATGTAGACCATAAATATACTGATTCAAAATTCATCAATTATCAGGTCAGTTTTAAGTCTTCATTTTATCATATAAAAGTATTTTTAGGGATGATTTTAGGACATGCAATATATGCAGTGATGTGGGGTTTAGAACCACTGCTTTAAAAAATTGAAGGTATTTTTACGGTGGCCGAGAAAGCTTAACACGCAGCGACTTCAGAAAACACATGCTGTGTTGCATATCCTCACAACGCAAACTAATTTCTCGCGCTGCAATTTCTCACAACACATGCAAATAGCACGGAACACAACGGAAATGTTTCAAGGGGATCCAAAAAGGAGACAGACCGGGCTATTCAGGTTATGGTTATTTAGGCTAATAATATGCAAAAGACAAGGGAACTGTGCAATCAGGATGTTCAAATAAACAAAAACTCACCTTTTAAAGACCACCTACAACTTCACTGAGTAATAAACAAATCCCAGCCAGGTCCGTCATGTTTCTGGGTCCCCTTGAAAAATTTCCATTGTGTTCTGTGCTATTTGCATGTGTTGTGCGAAATTGCAGCACGTTTTCTTAATTTGTTTGCGTTCTGTGAATTTGCAGCGTGCTTTCTTAATGTGTTTGCATTGTGAAGATTTGCAATACATTTGCCGTCAAACAGATAAAGATCTTTTCTTAATTTGCTGGTGTTTTTTAAAATTGCATAAGTTTTCTTCAACTGCAGCACGTTAAGCTCTCTCGGCCATCGTATATTTTCCCATAAAAGCATGAAAACTGAGCTGGTGTGATTTTTTAGAGTAATCTGACAACACCAACCAATACTGAGGGGAACAAAAAATTCAGAAAAGACACGAAGAATATTACTGTGTGCTTTGCAGACTGAAAATTTGCTGCCATTGATGCTGATTTAGTTCATGTGTGTCACTGCGGCAAGCATATCAGATTTGATTTACAGCAGAAACACTTTTTTTGTGTTATCAGAATGAGATCAGTTTAATGAGATCAGCAAATTGAGAATTAATGAATGACAATTGCGAACTCTATATTTGGTCAAAGTTAGCACCTATACCAAAAACTGCATTTTAGGCAAAAAAGGAAATCCATTACCTCTGTTCTGACTTCCAGGACAGACTTGAAGTCACTGGACATCAATGCCAGTTTGGACTACAAACAGAAAAATTATTTTATTTCAGGCGAACATCCACTATTGTTTTGTGAATGAACACTAAAGCCAGAGGTTAATACCTGTAATGAGACCACGATGGTGTTGGAATGTGTCTGAAGATGTCTGCCGTTCTGTGCACTTCGAGACCGTACCAGCTCTTGCAGACCAGCAATCTGCTTATTCAGACTGTTGATGTCCTGAACATGGACATTTAAAAGTATGAAATGCACAGACAGAATAATGTGTCCTTTTTGAATGTCTGGTAATAATAAACCATTACCTGTTTCACAATATAAGTGAGTTCATCAATCTCAGTGGCTTTGTCATCGAACAGGGACTTTCTTTTGGCAACTGTAGACGTAAACAGTTTGAGTTATATGCTAAAAACAGCCTTAACATGTGCAACGATGACAGGAGAGACAAGATACTTACGAATTGTGAGCTTCTCCAGCTTGGCAAAAGTGTTGCTGAGGTCTCTTCCAATTCGCCTGTTAATAAGATGCGGGTCAATATCTGTCATAAAGCCAAGTCGATGAAATAACCCAGACCATTAAAGCTTAAGTAGGTCTGAATAAATTATAGGTCAAATGCAGCGTCTCGGTGCCAATACTAAATACAGTTGCAGGGAAAAAGTCCTTGAACTCTCTGGATTTTCCGGGAAATTGGTCATAAAATTGGATCTGATGTTCAACAACAATAAAGGAACAATAAAGTGAAGTATGTGAAGGTAAATGCAGTGAGGAGTCAGCTGACCTGGATTCCAGTCAGTGTTTCTGTTGGTCAAAGCCAGTCTGGCTTATGAAAATCATTTACAATTCTGATATGAGTTCGGTCAATCATATGATGCTCATTTATTTATTAATGTATTGTCAGGCTCTAGTAACTTATAAGACAAATACATTTAAAATGCAAGTCATACTTACAAGGTTTTGAATAGAGTAAAAAAAATGTGATACAAATATTTTAATTTTGGTATTGGTGCTCAAGAAACATCTTGACAAGATCTGTGCTGTTTTAGTCCCATTTTTATAGATATAATAAAGCATTTATAGAATAAAAAAGCATTAATTGCAAAAATTAAAAGCATTAAAAATAATGAAGCATTAAACAGAAATAGGGTGTTTTACATTATTTATATATATATTTAAAAAATAATACAAATAATAAATAAAAATTAATTCAAAATGTGACAAATGTGAAATATCTTCCCCTAGAAGAACATTATGTAATTGTAACTTGTAAGCCAACATCATCACCCCCAAAAATGACACTGCTTCACTTTAATTACATATTTCTCATAGTTTTTAGGCTCACTTCTTGTGCTTTTAGTAAAGAGAAAAACAAAAAGTACAATCAAAGCTTCAGATCAACAAATTCATTTTTTTTGTTTTAAAAGTTTTGATTGGAAAAATATTAGAATAAAATGAAAAATAAAATGAAACAAAAAACACTAGTAGGTGCCAAAATATCAATGAATCTTTCTTTCATACAAAGCATTCAAAATGTCTCATTTACCTAGGAATGAACAAAGTGTAGTTATTGAATCTCTGACAAGTTTGTAAGAATGGAATTAATAAAGATTTTGTTTTTAAATAATGAATAAAATCACAGATACTCCATATTTAGATAAAATTCTATACCTTTTTACTTGATTACACTATTATACTTTTTATAGAATCATTAAACTTAAATAAGACCAATATAATGAAACCAAAATAAAAGCCTATTTTCAAGAAGTGTAAAGCTTGGCATTTTGAAGGAATGATGTCCAGAGGAAGTCAGTGATTCTTATCATTTAAACCCATGGTTTCACATAATATTTCCAACCTGCACTTGAATATTAATGTGTGTTTAATAGCAGCATATTCATACATCAAACCATGAAACTTAATACATGTGTGTAATTAACTAAAGCAGACTGTGCATGTGTATTGCTGTCAGCTGAAGATCAGATCAAATATTAGGACCAATTTAGGACTAGAAATAAATGTAAAAAAAAAATTTACTTTTCATTTTTAACTCTGTATGAGTGATTGCAAATTAGTTTACTCACTTAGCCAGGAGTGTGAATTCACTCCTCTTTTGGACTGCATTGTTGACAGCTCTGACAGGCTGTGCTCCATTCTGAAAGATAAAAACAAGAGAAAATTAATGCAACCAGTACAAACT
Organism: Danio choprae; assembly: GCA_903798125.1. Classification (NCBI taxonomy): domain Eukaryota; kingdom Metazoa; phylum Chordata; class Actinopteri; order Cypriniformes; family Danionidae; genus Danio; species Danio choprae. The sequence continues at coordinate 2,729,032 of CAIGQW010000287.1, read as the reverse complement.
CCATTAAAGGGAGACTATATTGAATCTTTTAGCCACTAGCAGGTTTCCCGAAGGCGTAAATCAATAGTTATCGCACCTGTCTCCCCTGCAGGGACTTGCACACAGACTGAAACTCGCTGGTTCGGTCTCTGCAGGACATGCTGAATGTGTCTGGGACGGGGGCAATGGGTGCTGGGACAGCCAGGGGGGTTTCCAGCTGCTGGACCAGCTGGGACTGGGTCTGAGAGGGCCCAGTGTACACCCCGTCCTGGCTGCTTTTAGGACCGTGACGCCGACGTGTGTTCATTGGTGCACCCACTCATCACCTTATGAATAGGAAAGAGGAATCCATCCAGACATATTCAGTAACACAATAAACTATGACAAAAAACATGCATGATATTATTATTATTGTAAGCACTTCAAAATAATTATTCATTATTTAAACAATTTAAATGCCTCTTAAGAATATTCAGATTGTGGTGTTCATCACAGAACCAATTGCTTGAGGACTCATTAGTATTTCTTTTAAGACACACACATATTTTGCGTTATTAATTCAATGTACAGTGCTCAGCATAAATCAGTACATCCCATTTTGAAAATGTATATTTTTATCCATTTCTCAGTGACTATAGGTAATATACTTTGGTGCATTTAAACAAAACAGATTTATTAAACAGATATATTTATTAAAATAACATTTTAGTCACCGAACATCTTTAGAAATGGAAAGAAAATACATTTAAATTCATGCAAAGTATTGGGGGAAAATTACAAACTATAAAATTTCAACAAAATTTTATACATTTTTTTTATATCTTGAATTTTTCTCTTTTTTAAAAAAATATTTAATATTTTCCCCTAACATATAGTTTGGGTGTACAAATTTTTGACCTTTATCATAAGTTATTTTGTTAGATTAGCTCCAGATTTGGCTTCAGTACTGACTAAATTAATGTATATGCACAAATATAATATTGTAAAGCTTCGTATAGAAAATATTAATTTAATTAAGAGATTTGTGAGAGATGTAGTCATATATGTTGAGCACAGTAAATGTTCTGATTCTTGGCAGGCGAATTGTTAATTAACACTTCACAATAAGGCTCATTTTATTAGTTATTTAATAGCAACTAAACAGACAATGACAACTACTAGTAATAAGTTTTTTAACATCACAATCGAAAGTCATAACTATTTTATATAACTAATAAAGTTGAGTTTTAAAACTAAAATTTACATAACAGCTTCTGTAACAAAGTTTACTTCTCACTACTGATGCTAGTAAATGAGACTAATGGTTTAGACAGCACTGGAAATGTGCCTGTGATACTCATAACATATGAACATTTCTTATTATGAGCATTAAAAACAGCTGTAAACAAATTTTTTTCTGGATTATTTACTGAGAGAACATTTCTGAAAAACTTCACTTGAGGCAACATTTTGAGGTAACATACTTGAGGACATTATAAATCTCTTTACTGTCACTTTTGACTAATTGAATTGCAATATTGACAGCTGTTTTAAACAGAGTATAAATGGAGACGTGCTTATTCTGCTTTAGTGATGTCGCCATTTTAAAAACAGACGAAAATGTTAAAAGAGCGACGTGTTATCTGCTTATTTCGGTATTTTACAATAATCTTTTAATGAAATCCAGCTCCTGTTAGCTGCTAAGCTAAATAACTGAATGTGTAATTATGTTAACACCGCTCAAACTGTGAAAAACGTCAAACGTTTGTGAATAATTGAGCAGCTTTGTTGTAACTTAAGGGAAGCTGAATGACAGCACGTGAGATGAAAGATACAAAGATTCATTTCTCACCACTCTGCCTCTCTGATGGCTGAACTGTGTGCAGGCTGTAAATAATATCCGGGTCTTGACAAAAATACCGACGTCACTGCCACGTATCCCTTACCAAAAACTCGGTTGTTGGTCAACACAAGGTGGCGCTGGGATTACTATGCTTGAAATTACGACGACAAGACATTTGCTAATAAATTGCTTGGGGGCCAACGAAGAAAATGGTGTTTCAAGCATCAATTAACGATTAAAAGGGTTATTTTCTTAATATTAAATGTTTGTATTACTATGATTGTAATATAATACGTTATTGTTATGATTTACATAAGACAGACACTCAAATGACATTCAGTGTAACAATGTTTATTTACAAATAAAATAATAATAAAAAAATGTCCATTATAAAATATTTTACACATTTATTATTAAAAAAAACATTTTTTTATCGTTTCAATTGTAATCAAATAAATAAAATTGTAGTATGAGTTATTTTATATATTTTAATGAATGCAGTGGGTAGCACAATCGCCTCACAGCAAGAAGGCTGCTGGTTCAAGCCTCGGCTGGGTCAGTTGGTATTTCTGTGTGGAGTTTGCATGTTCTCCCTGTGTTTGCGTGGGTTTCCTCTGGATGCTCCGGTTTCCCCCACAAGTCCAAAGACATGCGCTATAGGTGATTTGGGTAAGCTAAATTGTCCGTAGTGTATGTGTGTGAATGAGAAAACAAAGAAAACAATGTTTACACAATCTCAATAAAATAGAATACTGTCAATTATACATTCATAATACAAATGTAAATAACAATACAAATAACAAATAACATTCAAATAAATAACTGCTTAAATAATGCAGATGTTACAAGTATATAGATGAGCTGTTCAAAAAACTTCAGAACTAGTCTCTGAACCTGTTAAGAAAAAAGAATATTATTATTTATTACTAAGAAGAAGGAGGAACATTATACAGACAAATGTTCAAAGAAGGCAATGTTTTATGTCCATCAAAACTCTTAATGGCAATCAATACATTTGAAAAAGTCATAAACTTCTCCATTACCTGCACTGACACTGGTTGTGTTCAACAAATGGCAGCTCGATAATGCTCTCGGCCATATTCCCTTCCAAATCTATGGCATACTGCTGTAACTGTTGTTTTGTTCAAGACAAAACATGAGAAAACAAGACAAGACAAAACAAAAGCAAAGGACACATTGTCATATACTGAATTAAATATATCCCTATACACTTTAAGCTTGTTGACTACCTGAATTATGGTGGTGTGTTCGGCCACGTTCACACGCACCATGGCCTCGTCCGTGCAGCAGCCTCCACAGCGCTGTAGCAGGACACACGAGGGCACAACACGACCCAGCATCACGTCAGGAAACTCGTCTTCAACTTTAACCAGCGTTTCACAAGACTGGCAAAGAGTCATCATGTAGAGCTTCAGCACTAAAAGAGAGAAAACGATGGCTTAGACCAGTGTTTCCCAACCCTGTTCCTGGTGGCACAGTAACAGTACATATTTGGATGTTTTGATGAGGGGGAGGTAAGGATAACAATGGTATTTAATAGTTACATTTAAAAAACAACATGCAAATATAAAGCCATCAGCCTTTCCATGTTGACAATGTTTTTTTTCCATTGAATTGTGACCCATAGAAAGGATTTTTCCAAAGAAATTGCGACTCATTTCCTATAAACAGCATATGGCTACTCACAGCATATGGCAAGCTAAGTTATTAGTTGCAAATAAATTTTTTGTTACAATTACATTAGAAAGATTCATTCATTCATTTTCGGCTTAGTCCCTTTATCAATCTGGGTTCGCCACAGCGGGATGAACCGCCAACTTATCCAGCATATGTTTTACGCAGCAGATGCCCTTCCAGCCGCAACCCAGCACTGGGAAATACCCATATACTTTAATTCACACTCATAGAATACGGACAATTTAGCTTATCCAATTCACCTATAGCGCATGCCTTTGGACTTGTGGGGGAAACCGGAGCACCCGGAGGAAACACGCGAACACAGGGAGAACATGCAAACTCCACACAGAAATGCCAACTGACCCAGCCGAGGCTCAAACCAGCGACCTTCTTGCTCTGAGGTGATCATGCTACCCACTGCGCCACATTAGAAAGATCTACAGTTAAATTATTAATCATAAAAATACCAGTTAGAAAACTCACTAAATCAGTTCTTAACAAATACAATTAGAGATTTCTAACTCAAACAAATCTAGTTTAAAATTGTTATTTTTTTCTAGTCATATGTGTCTATTTATTTCCAATAATGTTTAATTACAGATCTCCATAATTGAATCCTTACTAAAAAATAAAATTAAACGGATAAATAAATTTGACTAGTATTGATTCCAGTCAGAGACCTCTACATTATTACTCCTTGTACTTGTAAAGCAATAACAGAGCTCTAAAAATGTACTTTTTTACTAGTAACAATTGCATTACTTCTGTCTATTTTTAATTTTTCAAGTAATAATTCAATTTACTTAAATATTAATAATTGCATTAAGGAGTTTTGTAATTGTAATTCCCATTAGGATTCATATTAGTGAGCTCTCTAATCTTAAATGTTACCAATAAGCATGCAGTTTATGAGTGGCTATGGACACATTTACTACAATAGATACAAAAAATACAAACTGTTTTCAATTTACATTAATAGTGAGTGTGTGTGAGAGAGATAATACCTTGATGGTGAAGATGCTGTGGGATTAAAGATACAAAAATTTTGTTAATACACTCATTCATTCATTTTCTTTTCGGCTTAGTCCCTTTATTAATCAGGGGTCGCCACAGCGGAATGAATCGCCAACATATCCAGCATATGTTTTACGCAGCGGATGCCCTTCCAGCTGCAACCCATTACTGGGAAAGGTTAATATATTGGTTATTATAATTATATTCATGATTAATTACAACAATGAAGTTCTTTTTCTTCACATATTTGTTGTTAATGATATTTCAGAAAACACTTTGTAGGCTATTATAAGAGATAGTTCTCCCAAAAATGAAAATTCTGTCATTATTTACTTGCCCTCCATTTATTCCAGACCAGTTTGGATTTCTTTCTTCTGTCAAACCCAAAGGAAGATATACTGAAGAAAAACCTCCACAGTGTTTTTTGTTTCTACTATGGATGTCAATAGCTGTTTTTTTCTTATTCTTTCTAACTGTTGCAGAACCGTTCAAATATTCTTCATAATGTCTTGTGTTCAACAGAAATCAGAAATTCATAAAGACTAGAACCACTCTAGTATGAGGACATTTTCATTTTTGAGTGAACTATCCCTTTAAGAAGCATTCAATTGAAGAGAGGCAAATCACAAATTAAAAATCAGTCACATTAATAATTACCGGAAAGCTTAATTCAATTTCAGAATCACCAACAGGTCACTAAAAGTTAAATCCTAGCACGAAGCATTTTGTATGGTCGGGTATTATCCCTGAAACCTGAGAAACTGAACAGAAGTCTGTGTTACAAATTATTTGTGGAGCCTCTATTATTAAATTAGCCTACACAAAGAGATGTGATTGCCTTAAGCACGTATGCATCTTGCGTCAATCCGCACACACTTACAACGCCTACGCGTAACCAGTCACACACGCACTGACTAGAGTTTAACATCATTCCGTGCATCTTAAAAACCACTCCAGCTGGTTATACTACTACCACATACGTGACATTAACAGATAACGAAACTGACAGATAATCTTGGCAAACTGAAACATGCAAGTTAATTTTAATTTGAAAATTCACACAAGCAATACGTGCATATTAAAAATAACAACATGTATATTTTTATTTTACCTGAGCGCGAGTCACCGGCGCCTAATGGTACATCATTCATTCATTCATTTTCATTTCGGCTTAGTCCCTTTATTAATCGGTTGTCGCCACAGCGGAATGAACCGCCAACTTATCCAGCATATGTTTTACGCAGCGGATGCCCTTCCAGCTGCAACCCATCTCTGGGAAACATCCATACACACCCATTCACACTCATACACTACGGACAATTTAGCTTACCCAATTCACCTATAGCGCATGTCTTTGGACTTGGACTTGACGGAGCACCCGGAGGAAACCCACGCCAACACGGGGAGAACATGCAAACTCCACACAGAAACACCAACTGACCCAGCCGAGGCTCGAACCAGCGACCTTCTTGCTGTGAGGCGAACGTGCTATCCACTGCGCCACCGTGAGGCCCCCTAATGGTACATAATGAGATAAAACAGAGACAGATGAAAACCCCGCATTATTCTACAATAACTGCACAGCGAGAGACATTTCAGACTGCCGTCCAATTTTTTTAGTCTGCGTTTAAAATGTTTTCCCGATGGAACTGTTAGTCACCATATATACTCATGACACTTATATACTCATGACACACGCAAAACATATATCCTGCGCTGAGGCGGTAAGTTACCGCAACCACTTTACCGTAGAATCTATGTCGAAAACGTAGATTCAAAACGATATATAAATAAATACAATAAAAGATTGGTGCCCCAGATGCTTTCAAATATTGCCTATTTATTTTTTTGAAAGTGCAAGCCAAAGTCTTATGACCAGTGATATAATGAAGCGAATCATAAAGTTGATCATCTAGCAAAGTTCTGCGTAGAAAGATGGACATCAGTTCTCATATGATGGACATGTTGAAAGCTATAAAGAATAGTGTCGACAGGGGCAAATTGTTATGGCAAGGTGACTGGGTCAGTCAAAACAGGTGGCCAAAAATTCTAGCACAAGGACAATGGCAACAAATGCTATCCTGTTTGGTTTGAGCCAACAGACAGTATACTGTCGTGGCCATAAGTTTTGAGAATTACATAAATATTGGAAATTGGAAAAGTTGCTGCTTAGGTTTTTATAATAGCAATTTGCATATACTCCAGAATGTTATGAAGAGTGATCAGATGAATTGCATAGTCCTTCTTTGCCATGAAAATTAACTTAATCCTGAAAAAAACTTTCCACTGCATTTCATTGCTGTCATTAAAGGAGCTGCTGAGATCATTTCAGTAATCGTCTTGTTAACTCAGGTGAGAATGTTGATGAGCACAAGGCTGGAGATCATTATGTCAGGCTGATTGGGTTAGAATGGCAGACTTGACATGTTAAAAGGAGGGTGATGCTTGAAATCATTGTTCTTCCATTGTTAACTATAGTGACCTGCAAAGAAACACGTGCAGCCATCATTGCATTGCATAAAATGGCTTCACAGGCAAAGATATTGTGGCTATAAGATTGCACCTAAATCAACTATTTATAGGATCATCAAGAACTTCAAGGAAAGAGGTTCAATTCTTGTTAAGAAGGCTTCAGGGCGTCCAAGAAAGTCCAGTAAGCGCCAGCATCGTCTCCTAAAGAGGATTCAGCTGCGGGATCGGAGTGCCACAAGTGCAGAACTTGCTCAGAAATGGCAGCAGGCAGTTGTGAACACATCTGCATGCACAGTGAGGCGAAGACTTTTGGAAGATGGCCTGGTGTCAAGAAGGGCAACAAAGAAGCCACTTCTCTCCAAAAAAACATCAGGGAGAGATTGATCTTCTGCAAAGTATGGCAAATGGACTGCTGAGGACTGGGGCAAAGTCATATTCTCCGATGAAGCCTCTTTGCGATTGTTTGGGGCATCTGGAAAAAGGCTTGTCCGGAGAAGAAAAGGTGAGCGCTACCATCAGTCCTGTGTCATGCCAACAGTAAAGCATCCGGGGACTATTCATGTGTGGGGTTGCTTCTCATCCAAGGGAGTGGGCTCACTCACAATTTTGCCCAAAAACACAGCCATGAATAAAGAATGGTACCAAAACACCCTCCAACACCAACTTCTTCCAACAATCCAACAACAGTTTGGTGAAGAACAATGCATTTTCCAACACGATGGAGCACCGTGCCATAAGGCAAAAGTGATATCTAAGTGGCTCAGGGACCAAAATGTTGGAATTTTGGGTCCATGGCCTGGAAACTCCCCAGTTATTAGTCCCATTGAGAACTTGTGGTCAATCCTCAAGAGGCGGGTGGACAAACAAAAACCCAAAGTCAAGAAGTGATTATAAAAGAATGGGTTGCTATCAGTCAGGATTTGGCCCAGAAGTTGATTGAGAGCATGCCCAGTTGAATTGCAGAGGTCCTGAAAAAGAAGCGCCAACACTGCAAATACTGACTCTTTGCATAAATGTCATGTAATGTCGATGAAAGCCTTTGAAACGTATGAAGTGCTTGTAATTATATTTCAGTACATCACAGAAACAACTGAAACAAAGATCTAAACGCAGTTTAGCAGCAAACTTGGTGAAAACTAATATTTGTGTCATTCTCAAAACTTTTGGCCACGACTGTACTGTGCTACAAGTCACAACATTTTAATAGCAGTTATGGGATGAATATCACTGCATTCTTCTCCATAGCTAGACATTGTTATCATAATGATGGGCTGCTGAACATCAACATAGTTCTGAATGTCAGAATGATTCATTTTTAATGAGTTGGTTTGATTCCCAGGAACATCACTCCCTTCCAATCGCAGCACCCACAACCGAGGTGCAATTGAGCAAGGTACTATTTAGGTTTAGTTTAAAGACGATGAAGAACTCAATGTTTTGTCCTGGCTTTAAAATTCCCAATTCCAATTTAATTCAGCATCTGCAAGATGTGCTGGATCAACAGATTTGATCCACCTCATTACGATCTTGTGAAATCCATGCCTTCATATACAAAGTTTTGGAAGTATACAAAAACAACAGTACGTTAGGCAGATGGCCAATGTTTTAGCTCATCGGTCCATTTATGCATTGTAATGGAACAAAAAAAAAATAAAAATAAAAAAGCAAGACGACAAAAATAATCAAACATTCACTTTAAAACCATAATTAGTTTTGCACTTTATTTTTCCAAAAACAGCAGCAGATGAGTTTGTGCACTAGGTGGAATGCAATGCACATCTGTACACGTCTATCAATTATTATAGACTCAAGAGCTGTGTCTGAGCGCACTAATCACTGACAGAAGGCTGAAAATGTTATTTTTTTTATATATCATAAAGCCTCAAGAGAAGGTCCCTTTTGGTATCAAACCAGTCTTGGAGTATACACAAACAATTAAAAGACAAAAGATATAGCGCTCACCCCTCATACTTGATTACATAAAAAATAAACAGTACATTACAATCTTAAAAGTTTGGTTTTATCCACCTAATAGCAATGAATGTGGTAATTTAAATGCTCAGAGTGCAAGTCTGACTTTAAGAAATACGGCAAAATATGATGAAGCCTTTCAGTTGGAAGCTCATCACAGTACTACAGGCAGAGTACTACTGATTAGCAGAGGTTTGTTCTGAGCAGATCTGGGATACGCTTTGGAAACAAACAAGTATGAATCAAGCAATTACGAATGCACTGAAGCAGGTCTGGTGCTCAGATCTGACCCCTATACACAATGCTGGTGCTCACTTTGAGTGGGACATTCAGTGGATTCTAAACCCACGGTTAGTCTTCATCTCAGCGCTGATGCATAAAAGACAGTTCAGGTGCTCCAGCGGTCATGATGATGAATGTCAGACCATCAGATGACCATCAGCTCAGCCTGTCCCGTCACCCTCGTCAAAACAGCTTGATCATGCTTTCTCTTGACTTGCCAACCCCAACCCACTTCACTGAAAAGAGAAAAATATGTATTTGTATGTATGCCAGTAGGTAGTGTTGACAAAAAAAACAGCTTTTCTTCACCATGGGTCAAATTCGTACTGACGAGCATGTATTATTTTGATTTAAATAAATAAAACATTAAGGTTGTGCATTGTTACCTGGCACTTGCAGGAAATCCTCAATAAATCGAATGTACGCTTGTGCCTGTGAAGGCAGCTCATCGAAGCTGCGCACTCCCTCAGTGCTACAACTCCAGCCAGGGAACGTCTCATAAGTCACCTGAACCTTTGTGAGCACATCCATGTTTGCTGAAATATACAATGAGAGCTCTCCATTATCAACTAATAATATTAATAACTAATCAACTGCATGAAAATATGTGAGTAACATTACAACGTGTGACAAAATCTAAAAAAAGGAGCAGTTTCCCTACCAGGAAAACTGGGAAGAGGCTTTCCATCAACTGTGTAGGCTGTGCCAATCTTTATTTCAGGCAATGTGTCAAGAATGTCCAACTTAGTCAGAGCAACGCTAAGAGGAATAGAAGAAAGAGTATTGTTTAATTAGAAGATTACTAACAGCTTGCTGCAAATAAAAACTATAAAAAAATATATATTTATAATTACTCCTAACAAATTATTAAATAATTTTCTACATATTAATTTGAATAAACCTGTTATACTGATACAATAAAAGCATACTGATATATAAAATGCCCCAACGATACAAAAGTGCTGAAAAAAAAGATAAATCGAATAAAACATAAAACCAATATTTTAAATTAACAATATTACTTACATTTCTTATATAATAGTGTTTTAATGAGTGTTTGTTTCATTTTAAAAAGTCTTTGCCCAAATGTTTGAATGAAAGCACATGTAAAAGACTCAACATAACTTACGCCGAAAACCCGTTAACCATGTGGGCATAGCGAACCAAAACCAGATCCAGCCACCCACAGCGCCGCCGCCTGCCTGTTGTAACTCCAAATTCCCTCCCTCTGCTCTGCAGCAGATCTCCAATTTCCTAAAAAAATGAAAGAGTATTAAAAATGTTCAAGAATAAGCCAAACAAGAGAATGTCACTGAATATTAAAAAAGTCTTTCCTCTCCTGACTCACTATTTCCAACCCACAAAACACACTCACATTGTCCTGCTCAGTGGGAAATGCCCCGACTCCAACCCTGGTGGTGTAGGCCTTCACCACTCCATACACACGGCCAACATGAGATGGGGGGACGCCAAGACCTGTGCAGACGCCTCCAACAGTGCAGTTTGATGAGGTCACAAATGGGTAGGTCCCTGAGCGACATGGAAAGACATGGACATGGAAAGTTGAAGGGATGCTTTGCTCAAATTAAAATGTGCTGTTAATTTAAGGCCATGACACAGCAAGCCAATATACTAGTGGCAACAAAAAACAACTTTGTTGTCGGTTTGCGTTGGTCACGTCTGGACCACAAAGCAGCACATGAACACACTAAACGGATGGCAGCAAAGTGAAAAGGAGAGCTCAGGAAGTGTATTTCTGCCCAAGTGGGGGGCAGTAGTCTGTTTTCTTTCCACAAATAAAAACCAGACTAAATGGCTGAAAATACATAACCTTTGATGAGAAAAAAAAAGGGCCAGGGTTCAACCCCAAGAATTTTTCAACATTAATACAAAAATGTTAACCAAAATGTATGAGCAAAATTCAAAGCATTATGCAAACAAAAAGGGCAGTATGGTGTAGGTATTTTATTTTATTGCAGTTCTAAATTATTTAACAAAAGGTGGCTGACTTGCCAAACTGATGGCTAACTGTGCAAAACGTCACTACATTTTTTCATTTTGTTGTACCCACGTAAATGTCTGCTTCAAAGACATTTTGTTTTAGCCTTTTAATTTGATGTCACAGCTTCTTTGCTGTACTGGTAGTTACCAGGTTACAGAAAAAAAAATAACGTGCTCACAACATCCAATCACATAAGAGGAACCGAAAAGCAATATGGTGTTTACAACATCACAGTGAAGGTAGCATTTAAAGGCTTAAAAGGACAAACTGTTTCTCGATTCTAAGACTGTTTTAGCACACAATTGACAAATAGTCGCAGGTAAATTAAACCTTACTGGCAAGGCAGCAAGGTAACGATCCTGTCTACTGTCCTGAGCATCTCGCACGCTGACTCCGGGTCACCGGGCAGTCCTTATTGTTGAGGCCAGAAGGCGCTGTTGTGCTTTGCATAATATTAAAATTAAGCTTGAATACAATTTTTCATGAATTTAATAGCCAGCATTAAAGCAACAATGTCAAATTTACCTCAGATTTTGAAAGGAAATTAAAAGAAGCAATAGTCATTGTCTTCAAACTATACAAAATAAAAATAAGTCCTATTTATGCAAGAATATTATTCATACCAAAATCAATATCCAGTAAGGCAGCATTGGCTCCTTCCACCAGAATCTTCTTACTTGGTCCAGTGAGGGCTTTGTGCATGAAATAAACCCCATCAGTCACTAGTGGCCGTAACCTCTCAGCAAAACTCTGCGAATGGAGTAAATATTATTTTACAGGTTCACAACTGAGAAAGAAGCAAATTGAAAAATGCAGCGATGCTAATAATCACCTTCAGTTGCTGAAGCTCAGCATCAATGTCGATATTCAGGTTAGGATAAGTGGTCTGAAAATGTCCAGCCAGCACCCGAAACCTGTGGAGAAAAACTTACAAATATTAATCTTTCAGCTATTCATTTGTTGAGAATATCTCATGCAAGTGCCCTAAAAGAAAGGTTACTCAAAACACAAAAATAATTTAACTATTTATTATTATCAATAAATATAACAAATTGGAATAACCAATTGGAAATCTCTCATTATACTCACTTTTCCTCAAAGACAGAGAAGTCGGAGACCAGATCACACACTCTCAGTCCATTACGTGCTGCTTTGGAGGAGTATGCAGGTCCAATACCCTTCTTAGTGGTGCCCAAACTGTAAAACAAAAGGTAAAGTCAATATTAATCTAGTAAAAAAAATTAAGCAACAACAAAGGAACGGAACTGTTTCCATGCAAAACGAAAATAACTCACTTTTTTCCTGCCTGCTGCTGTCTGAGCTGCTCTTGGATACCATCAACAGCCTGGTGGAAGTTGAACACTATATGAAAATAAAAATAAGAAGATCTTTAACTACAAAAGAACAGATATCAAGGTGTTTTTATTTGATTAAGACAACAGTTGTACATAGTCAATGCCATCTGCAACACATAAAAATCACTTAAGGATAGATGAAGTCAAAACAGAAAAGTACCAATGTGTGCCCGGTCAGATATCTTCAGTCGTTCCTCCCATCCTTGAAGTCCTGCATTCAACAAAGCAAAAGAACGTAGAATGGATACAACAGCATAAACACTTTCAGTTCATTATCATAACACTATCCTGATTTACAGAACACATACTCCATATGTATCTTGCCAGGAATACTTGGAGCAAGAATAACTTTAAAAGACTATTTACAGATCACAGTGCAGCCACAAACACACTAATTATGTAATCAGTTTTACATTTTAGTTTTTTTGCGACAATGCTTTAAACCACAACTTCTAATTACTGAAAAACAAATTAAATGAAACACAGCATTATATATACTTACGCTGAATGATGATAGAACAAGTTCACATTTTGTTTTAAATATTACAATTTCATACTTGAAAGAATTTTTTATATGATTGCATTTAATATGATTTCTATGTATTTTTGCCACTTTGCTACATTTTATTTGATGCAGATACAAAATGTGATGTCTGAACCACACTAATGTACATATAAATATTTATTAAGCAATAAATGTGCATATAATATATAACTAATATAACCACTACTTTTTCGACCATGTATTTTTTTTGTTTTTAAAAAATACTTGCCATCACATCAATGTAAGGAAGATTAACTTATTGCATGATTTTCATATTTTTAAGTGGTCACAATTTTTATTTGTTTTGCAAAACAACTTGGGTACACTACTGATATATAAATACTACAATACATATACTTTGTATCACACGATATATTTAATGTAGTTTACTCAATATACAGAGTGTGGATTAAAGGCGCTTACCATTGCCTTTCTGCAAGTTCTTCTCAGCCTCCTCAAAAAGTCCTGGAAGGTGTATCACAACACCATTTCCTGTGGGACAAAACAAGTAGGATCAACATAAACCGACAACATATGATCCAAAACAATGAAACGAAAGCAACACAATGAGTCATACAGTATCAAGATCTTACTGGTAAAGAGTTTACTAATAGTAAAATCTAGGGGGGCAGCAAAACAACAAATAATTGAACAGGAAGGTCAAACAAATCATACCAATAAACGAAGTGGCCTTTTTGTTGAGAACTCCGCTGGGCAGCAGGTGGAAGTCATACTCGACCGAGTCCACGACCACTGTGTGTCCCGCGTTATTTCCTCCCTGAAAACACAAGGATGTTATCAACACGAGCGGAAGTATCGCGATAAGATCAAAACGAAGACGAAACAAATCATAGAAATATTACATCACTTGTTCTACCGCCAACAAGTGTCAATGACAAAAACAATTCGAAAAACTTTTTTGTGTCATTGTGAGGTTATGCGAATTGTGAAAGTGGTCGTTTCCGCTTTTACCTCAATAACATTGCCTAGTTAAACAATATCTCAGGTAACATATATTATATCTCCGCAAACTCTTATTAAACACACAATGATAAGAGGCTCTAAACCCACCTGGCATCTGCATACAATGTCGGCGTCCATTGCCAAGAGGTCGACCACTTTCCCCTTCCCCTCATCGCCCCACTGCGCGCCCAGCACCACGGTCACTTTATTCTGGGGCTCCCGCGGGACCCGCAGTGAATCCAGACTGTCTCTGGAGCGCTTGAGCGCCGGTTCGCCGTTAAGACATGCCGTTTCCTGACCATTAGACATTGTGCTGTCCGCTGCCATGCTGAAACTGAGCGAGAGAACAACGTGAACGCGGTACCGACACAATTGCGCGCGAGATCGGCCTTCAGATTCAGAATAAAAGTCCGGTGGCTAAAAGTAACAAAGAGGTGCTTTGGTTTGCACATGCAACCATGAAAGCTCCACATAACGTGTATGGTTGTAAAAAAATATTGAAGTAAATTCGGAGTGAATGAGACATGAAACAATTAAAATGATTCTTAGTAGTTTGAAAGTTTTGGGTCTTTATCATTTGTGACTTCACAGTCGTGTTTTGGCGGGTTGTTACCATAGTAGACTGAAATCAATTTTGTTACGGTCATATGTCGTTGTTTTTGCTTGTATAAATATATATTTTATTTTTTTAATTATTATTTTGCTCATTCATAACAGCTGTAACAAACGTCATTACAATCCAATAATCTAGCAGAAGTCGTAATATTTGTCTCACTTTCTCTAAAGGTCTGAAGGCAAGGCAATGCAGGTGAATAACATAAAGTAAAAGTGATCAAACCAAGCAAGTAAAAAAAAAAAGTTTAAATATGCGCTGATTTGCATCAATTTCTTGCCTAAAAGTCTGAATGTTGCTGTCTGGTTCAAAGATTTATTTATTTTTTTAATATTAATCTATAGTCAAAAGGTTTTTACTGAGAAACGTTTGGGTATATTTTTATCACTTCAAAATTCATGAGAAAACACTGGTTGAAATGTCTTAATATATATATATTTTGCAGAATAAAATGTTATATACAATGGGACATTATGTATGAACAAATCCTTCAGGAGATATGAATAAAACTGTGAAGGTGAATGTAAGTGCTGCTTTAGTGGAGATTTTCTCTTATGAGAAAACAACTCATATATATTGTAATTAAAATCTACAGACAAATTAATAAAGTGTGATTAAATAAATACTTAAGTATATTTTGAATGCTTTCTTTCTATTAGACTGAAAATCACTCAGAATCAGTTTTTGACAATCTAGCCTTAAGAACAGACAAATCAGTTTTTCAAACAAAGTCAAAGTTAAAATTTGCTATAACTATAACATTTTAATCAACTAGATGTTTAAAGAATAGCTGACAACATTAAGAGAAGATATCTATTAGATTAACATAAACGTGCTAGATAAACAAAATGCTCTAAGGCTTGACAACGCAGACTACGTCATGAACCGCAAAGCAGCTTAAGCTTGTTATCTTCTTTTCTCACAGCAGCAGTATGTTGCTTTGAAACAACGGACAATGTTATCAATCAAAACCCTTTCAGACACTTTTGTAGGAGAGTGTTGGATATCTGTTATGTGTTGTTTGTTGCTTGCCTGTCTGTATGTTGGGAGTTTGTATGTGTGGAAGGGCAGCTTACCCAGGTAGCGATGGAACTCAGCAGTTTAGTTTAAATGTTTGTTTGATTTCTTATGCTCTGTTGTCTTTTGTATGTTCTTTAGAGACCACCCAAACACAATAAAACGCCGTTTCACCAGTGTTTTGTGTGTGTCAGCTGTTGCACCACTAGTTGTATGGGCCTGGAAACACTCAATGAACGTCAGGGTGAGTCTGGGTTGACAGGTAGATTACATACTTTTTAGGTATTAAACTCCTGTGTCAAGTATTCATTGATTTAATTTATATAAATATATATATGTGTGTGTCTTTTAATTTATATATATATTTTTTTTTATTACAGCCAAGTCCACCACTGTGGGCACTTCTGGGCATTCGTCTGGAGGGCTTTGTGCCTGCTGCTGTTCTGCCACTGACTCTTACTATGGTATGTTATTTCTGTCTACTCATTATTTTTCTTCTCTATTTCCTGTAAATAAACATGTACAATAATGGGTAACCTGAATGAAAACCAGGACTTACCTTATACTAGTTGCCCAATAACAAAACTATACTGTATCACCAATTTATTGTTAAAGGGTTAGTTCACCCAAAAATTTTAATTCGGTTGTTATAATTACTCACCCTCATATCTTTCCAATCCCAAGATCTTCGTTTGTCTTTGGAAAATAGATTGAGATATTTTAGTTGAAGTCTGAGAGCTCTCTCATCCTCCATAGACAGAAAAGGTCGAGAGACGCAAAGAAACCAAAAACATTCAAAACATTCCATGTGACTTTAGCCAAAAAACAGTTTAAATATACGTACTGTCTGTAATTAATGTGGCTCGTGACCTGTCGTGTGTCAGTGTTCTGTCGTGTCATGTGCTATTGTTTTCGTCATGTGATCCCTTTGTTTTGTCTTTTCCCGCCATGTTCAGTGTTCATTAATCTCACCTGTGTCCATCCCTTGTGCCCTGTTAGTTTAATCATCCCTCCCTCTATTTATACCCTTCCGTGTGTATCATTCATTGTCCGGTATTGTATTGTTTCCTGTTCCATCCCCGTACTTGTACCGTGTAAGTGATTTGTTAATAAATCCGTCCTTTTGTTAATATCGTGTTCCTGTTTTGTCATGTCCTGCATTGAGTGTTACAGAATACCGGACCCAAAAAGTAGCGGCGTGTTTTTCTTTTTATAGTCTTTTTGCCCCTCAGTGTTTCCTTTTGTCACCCCTGTTTTTCCTTGGACCCCATCCACCTTCCCGTTCGTCTTCACCGCCTGCTGGAGCAGGGGGAAAGCAGCCCTGAGGACCATATCCGAGCGACTGATCAGCTTTCCGGGTGACGTGCTCTGCACGCCCATCATCTCTCGCAGAGCACGATTGTCCGAAGATGGTCCTCGGGGCAACATCGCCGCAAGTATGGAGTGGACACTGGCGAGTAAAAGATTTCTACTCACCGCCTTCCTGGAGGAAGATATCGTCAGTGCCACTCCAGACCCAGTGACCAGCCAAGCTACACCATTTATTGTTTTTTGGCACACAAAGGTGTTCTTGGAGTTTCGCATGTTTACAGTTGAACGGCTGAAGTCACATGGAATGTTTTGGGTTCCTTTTCTGGACGTCTCTGAAAGTAAGTAAGTAATTACAGTATGTTCATTTTTGGGTGAACTAACCCTTTAAGAATTGAACAGAAAATTACTTCATGCGGAACCTTTCTTTGAGTACTACGAACATACAGAATAACTTTTCTGGTTATTTCATCTGTTTGTTTATTTAATTTGTGCAGGTGCTTTTTCTTGGTCCTCTGACCCAGTTGTCAGTTGAAAGCCCAAGAGGACTTTTTCATGATGTTAAAGCAGGCTTGAGTGAGTCAGGACACACACACACACACACACACACACACACACACACATACATGTCTCTGTTTGTTTATGTGCATGTGTGTAAAACATCATTATTGGAGTATATTTTACAGGCAAATACTACTTCAGTCATTCTACTTTATAAAAAATCATTTAATTAACTTTAAATATATTTGCTTAACTTTTTTTTAATGCAATGCAGTATTGTGGTTGTAATTTATTTATTACTTTTAATAAATAATTAAATTGACTTATTTATTATTTTTAATTGATCAGATTAATGCATGTGTAAAACTACATTATTAAAATTCAAATTAAGTCTTACTACTTAGGGCCTCACAGTGGCGCAGTGGGTAGCACGTTCGCCTCACAGCAAGAAGGTCGCTGGTTCGAGCCTCGGCTGGGTCAGTTGGCGTTTCTGTGTGGAGTTTGCATTTTCTCCCTGTGTTGGCGTGGGTTTCCTCCGGGTGCTCCAGTATAGGTGAATTGGGTAAGCTAAAATTGTCCGTAGTGAATGGGTGTGTATGGATGTTTCCCAGAGATGGGTTGCAGCTGGAAGGGCATCCGCTGCGTAAAACATATGCTGGATAAGTTGGCGGTTCATTCCGCTGTGGCGACCCCAGATTAATAAAGGGACTAAGCTGAAATGAAAATGAATGAATGAATGAATGAATGAATCTTACTACTTAAAAATTACTCAATTAAATGAAACATTTTATTAACTCTTACTGCAATTTAATTTAATGTTGTTGTGATTGTTGTTTTTTTTTTTTTTAAAGCAGATTCTCAGTTCTGGAACAAATGTGTGAAAGATTTGCGATGGCTGAGGAATCATGTGGTGGCTCCTTTAACAGAGGAGTTTGTTTTTCGAGCTTGTATAATTCCCATGTTGGTGCCATGCACTGGTCCCACTGCTGCCATCTTTATCAGTCCGCTCTTCTTCGGTGTGGGTATGTTAAAATGTCAAAACGCTAATGTACAACACACATTTTCCTTTCACCAGATGGCAATGTTGAGCTCTGACACAAAGCTTTGAACTCAGAATACTTCTGTGTATGTATGCTTTAAGAGCGATACTTTAAAAGCTAAAACTGAATTCTGTCATAATTTATTCCTCCTTCACTTGTCACATACCTGTTTAAGTTTCTTTCTTCTGTTAAACACAAAAGAAATTATTTTGAAAAATGTTGGAAACCGGTAACCATTGACTTTTTTTTTGTGTTCAACACAATAAAGAAACTCAAATGTTTGGAACAACATGAGGGTGAGTAAATGGTAAGTAAATGTACATTTTTGGGGATAACTAACCCTTTAAGAGGCATTATATAACTATTGAAATAAAACACAGCATGTCAGAGAATGTGTGGCTGAAATTTTCCATGAATTCTTCTGTTGCCTTACAGTTTTTTTTGTTTCACCCCACACAGCCCATTTTCATCATATCATTGAACAGCTTCGCTTTGGACAAGACACTGTTTTTGACATCCTAATTTGTGCAGGTAAACTGCATTCCAGAAGTCTTACATTTGATGTAATGTCAGCTCAAACTTCATCCCATCCTCATCTTTCAGCTTTCCAGTTTACTTACACCTCAGTTTTCGGAGTTTATACTGCCTTCATATTCATAAGGACGGGTAAGTATTCATGATACATATATAGAACAGAGTAATTTGACTTGTCTCATATCCTTATATCTTAAAGGGTTAATTCATCCAAAAATTGAAATCATGTTATTAAAAGCTCACCCTCATGTTGTTCCAATCCACTGAGATCTTTGTTCATCTTCGGAACTCAAATTAAGATTTTCTTGATGAAATCTGTGAGCTCACTGATACTCTAAGTCCAGAAAAGGAACCAGATCATTGTCAAAACATTCCATGTGACTTCAGTGGTTCATCTGTAATCATACAAAGCTCCATGAACACTTTGTTTGTAAATCTGATTTTGATCACCTATATCTTCTCTTCCACATCTGATTAGGGTGCGTCTTTAGTACAGGAAATACAACATGTTGCCATTTACATACAACATGTCATCCATACAACATGCAAGCATTGTATTGCCTGTAGTAAACGTGCAACCTGATTTGACATAGGTGTTTTTTCGGTGCACAAAAGTGTTCTTGGAGCTTCATATGATTAAAGTTGAACCGCTGTAGTCACATAGAATGTTTTTGGTTGCTTTTGAATTTCTCAGGACCATTGAGTTGCTGTATATGAAGAATGAGAGAGCTCTCAGATTTCATCCGAAATATCTTAATTTGTGTTCTTAAGATGAGAATGAGGTCTCAGCCCACAAGAAAAAATACTATAGTAACTTTTAGTAAATACTATAGTGTTTTTGAACCATGCTATAGTGAAGTACAGTGAAATATTTTGTTATGGTAATTCTGAAGTTGCTATAGAAATCCAAAAACTATAGTAATATAAACAAATTACCCAATACTGATTTATACAACTATAGGGTAGATTATACCCCTATACAATACACTGCGGTTTACTGTAGTAAAAACTAAAGTATACTACAGTATTTATTACAGTTTATCAGTTCACTGTACGCTCAAATGACATTTGCTGTTTGTTCAACTACTTATTTAAAATGAGATGAAAATTGAGTTTTTGGGGGTACAACTTAATTATTTTATGTTCAGTCCACATAAATTTGTAAGTAACAAACTATTAAGTTAACTTAATTCCTTCATGTTGTCCTAACAAATTGATGAGTGTGTGAAACCCAGCATTTCTACAGTGTAGTTAATACTACAGTATGCTGTATCATTCATTAACAGTGTTGTAAATATGATTATACAGTTTAATACACTTTACATGAGTATGGCTCAAAAAGACCATAGTATTTACTATAAATTACTATTACTTTGAAAGGGACTGGAAAGACATGAGGGTGAGTAATTAATAACGTCAGATTTTGGTGAACTAATCATTTAATGGCCAGGTCATCTGGTGGGACCTGTGCTGTGCCACTCGTTTTGCAACTGGATGGGTTTTCCAGCCATTGGCTCAGTTTTGGAGCACCAGCAGAGGCCTGTGATCCTGCTCTCCTACCAGCTTGGTGTTCTGCTCTTCTTCATCCTCCTCTTCCCCTTCACAGACCCAACATTCTATGGTATGTCCCCTGTCTGCAGTCTACTGCTTACACCCCGCTCTGCCTGCACTTGACAGTTCTTCATGCTACCTGGATAGAAATGTACCAGAAAGTCTTTAAAAACATGACTTGGGCAAGAGATCCCTTCCTGAGTACACGATGGAGTAAATGAACCACGCTGCTTTCATGCACAATACTCAAAAGTATCCCACACATTCATCAACCTTGATGCCGAGTTAATGACTGTCATGTTTCATTTCTTTGCCTTTTTGTGGTTACGGTTGTAGATTGGAGTGTGGCTCAGTGGCTAGTTTGATTTATTTTTTCATTTTTATCCCATAGCTCTCTTCCATTCAGTTAAAGTGCAGTTATCAGCTCTCTTGCTCTTAAATTAAAAGCAGATGTGATAGTTAATACACATTAAAGATGAGTAGCATTGAATGCCTTATATAAATCAAGGATTTTCATTTATATTGGGAACCATTATGTGTATTTATCAGTATCCGTTATGTTACATGATGCTTTGTCTAAATTAAACTTGCAGGGTAAAAATGTGTTATTGTAACTGGGTTTTCTTTACCTGTTGCATTATTTCATCCAAAAAGCTTTAATGATATATGGTCTGTAATGGTATGTTGTTATGTTAATATCTCTTTTCTTGGTTTAAACTTGAATTAATATTTCTATTGCACAAAGGTGCATTGTTCAAAAATAAATACAAGTTTAGTGTTGCTGTGTTTTTCCAAATAAATGAACTTTCTAATCTTCAATAAAATCTAATAAAATAACAATTAACATATACTGTTAATTTAGTTTTTAATAATAATTAATTACAATTTAAGTTTCAGCTTCATTTTTAGTGTAGTTTATATAATTTCTATTTGGATTTATTTATTTTTTTAGATTTATTTCCTTTATCTTGAACATACTTTTGTTCAGTTACTTACCAAAAATAAATCAAACTGTCTAATACTTATGCAAAGTTAAATATTTTAACAATAGTAATAAAATGAATATTAACAATAAATTATATCTTAAAATTAATTCCAATAGAAAGAATATAATGTTTTCCTAATGTTTCCTTAATATGACTGTTTTTGCTCTTTTACTTTACTCTTATGATCATACAGATACATTCCTATCAAACGTCAGAGTTGCCGTTGTGCTCTTTTATGGTTTTGCTGTCTCTGTTTCTATTCAGTTCAGTCATGGTGATGAAGACCAGTCTATTGGAGAACATTCTCTTAGAGACAAGCAGATAACTAAACAAAACAGACACACAGATGTAAAAAAAAAAAAAATACCTGGAAGTCTCAGTACAGTGCTTTCCCAAGAGCGCTCCCCATTTATGCACTACAGCTTTTCAAAATATTTAGTATAAAAAGTTTAGTAGTTGGCAGTGTGCATCTTCCTTCTAACATGCAACTCTGTCTGTTTTGGCTTTGTTTGATTGTGATGCTCACTGATTTGACACCCTCCAAAATGTCAGTAGTGCAAAACATTTCCTGCAAGTACAAAATTTCCTGTGCTTTTTTTTGCCATCCAATGTCTCAGGTCACAGCTCTACGAAATCTTCCACATGACCGCTCCTGCCAAACACACATTTCTATGGAATGCTGGGATTGAAGGGTATGTGATTTCAAACCATCTGGTGGGCATCAGCCACTGTCAGTCTCTCAATTATAACTGCCAATCAACACAGCAAACCGTTCAATGTTCAACAAAAGGATTTCCACAAAAAACAAACACAGGTTTTGAGTCTAAAACTCTGAGTACGTGTCAGCAGAGCTGCGCTGAGAATGAAAAACCTGAGTGCTCTTTTCTCCTCGGAGTGATCCGAATAGTTCTGCTCGGCTGAGGTAGACTTAGGCTCCAGGAAACTTTAATTCCAGGGTCCTCCTGAGGCCTGCTGGAAACCCAAACGCAGCGTATCTGGGAGCCGTAACAAGAGAAGCTCCGTGGGACGCATTGGAGTTGTCTGAGGTTTATTACCGTTTTGTAAACAAAATTGTGCCCCTTTGCTTTATCTACATTGACCTTCAGGTGTGAAGAACTTAAGAAATTCAGTAGCCAAGAGAGTTTATTTATACGCTTCATATTGTAGCATTTATTCCAGTGAACAGCTCTAAAATGGTTCACCAAATTGTCAGACGGTAGGATTTTCTGTGATGAATTAACCGTCACTCTTGGGAGCATTGGCTGACTTTTTTGTGGTCGGAGGCCTAATGCAATTTCGAGGGCAGCCATTGTGTTTTGAAACTTTGAAGCATTCCCAGGATAACTTGGCTCCCGGAACCCATGGTGATTGTTAATGTGTTCACCATTCGGCCGTTATATATTCACATATGTGTTTCATCGGCCTCATGTGAATATATGGTTTTCCACTGGCAGTGTCAATGACAAAACCGTCAGCGCTGGTAAAATATGGTGCTAGTTGGTGTATCCTGAAACCAAATATCGGTTTATTTTGTGCACTGGTGATTTATTTGCCATTCTGCATCGAAGGCGTTCTGTTTTTCCAATAACCACGAGCAGCTATCAGTATCCACCAACACAGAGGAGGAAAAATGACTTGCTGTGCTGAACTGTAGCTCATTGTGTAATTACATGCAGTACAAAAAAACGGCAGTCGTGTTAAGCATATTAAGAATCTTCCATTGGAGGAACACATTGTTTAAATGATTGAAAAGTACAATATTGGAGTCTGGTTGAGGTCAGTGGGTTGCCTTCGGCTATAGACAGCCAGAGATCATGGAAATAATGAGAGTTTTGACATCATGACTCTTTCTCTCCCCCATTCCAGACCTTTTCTGCTTTATTGGTCTCTTTTGTGGCAATTTCACAGACGAAATATGGAATATATGATCATCTTTTAATTCATTTTCCACCTCATGTTGCTCAAACTTGCCCCTTTCTCCCTTCTAAGCAGGGTGTCAGCTGGGCTTCATCGGACTGTCCTCTATGTTTATTATCAAGGTGGAGAGTTAGACGTTGATAGACCTGCAATCTCCATTAAGAGATATGATCATCACTTAAAAAGCCAAGGTATACTTTGCACAGATGGTTGTGCATTGACTTACAGTGGATTTTTAGGATCCATTGGCATTACAGTTTGCTCCATGAAAAGAGAAATATTTAGCGTTTTAGCATTGTGTGCATGTCTTCCTCTTGTCTCTATGTGTACATCAAACACACAAGTGGACCCAGGGGATTTAGTGTGATTTAAAAGGGAAACATTGTTCCTTTTCAAAGACAACAAGAGGAGGTTTTCGGTGTAATCCCAGGAAGGCCACGATTTCCTGTGTGTGAGCAGGAGATGTTATTATTAAAACTATTTTTGCACAGATCTTGATCACTTTCAACTTTTCTGCCTCACCAGCATTTTCATGTTTTGTTTTTATCAAAGAGCCAAAATAAATTTAGCATTTCTGTTATAAATGAAAAAGTGGATCACAGGAGCTTTCTGAGCTTGCCATCTTCTTCCTCCTTTTCCATATCGGGTTGCGTTGAATTCCACAAAGCCAGCAACATTCCATTCACGTATTAACATAGTATGCTTAACACAGTCCATACATTTGAAGATATATGTTTTGCAAAATAATTATGTCGATAGTCATTTTTCTTTAAGCATGGATAGCTGGGAATAAAAAATGTTCTCTATGATGTGGCTTTGTCTTCAAACCATCCGCTCCACAATGTTAAACGGCTGAATAGAACAACAAAAGAGTCTGTTTGCTGTGTCCTGCAGATATGTGGCTCTTCTAAAGGACTGGGAGAAATTCAAAACTGAGAGATAGTTTAGATGGTCTAAGTCCTTTCAAATGTCTTCTAAATGGAAATAGGCCAAAAGGTAAAGGTAATTGAGTCACCTTTTCTCAAGGTGAAAAGTCCTTGGGAGTGCATTTAGCTGAATTCATTTGCCACGTGGTCTGGACTAATAGTTTCATGATGTCTAATGAATGATGAAGCGGCTGCTGCCTCCAGCTCAGAGGCCGCTGTAGGGTCGCGCTCGCTAGAGAGCTGTTCTGCTTTGAGTCAATAAACAAATGATGGAACCAATTAAATCCATACGCACATACTGAATGAACTCAACACCTTGTTTTTGTAAAACTCATTATCATTGGATGTCACAAACTGCCTCAAGGTAATGTCTAAGGTACTTTTGAGATAAAGAAGCTAAAGGCAATAACCAAGCCTTAAACAAGCATTTTTTAATTTCCCACCTGTTTAAGAATGATATACACCAGCAGTGCAGGCAATTGTGGAACAAGAGAGTGGGATGCCTGATCTAGCAAGAGGAAATAACACCCAAAACAAAACCTTAGATCCTGTAGACTGCAGATTACCTTTATTTCTATAGTGCTTTATACTCTGCCAATTGTGTTAAAGCAGATTTACATAGATGAATGGGTAATAATTCAGTAAGTCAGGTACAAAATTTTCATCATTGTGAAAAAATTTTAATATGCAGGAAGAGACAAATTTGCAGTCTACCCAGAAGTGGACAACTGCCTTATCAGTGGAGCTCAATGAGCATCCTTCTTGGTATAGGTGCAGGTCTGGAATGTATTCTATGTGGACATGAGGAATTATGTAGAGGGCAATTCACCAAGGTCTTTGCTGAGGATTCATCCTTTGGGCTCATCTCATCATTGTCCATTGACAAGGAAAGATCTGGAAAGACAAAAGTCCAAGGCAGAGTCTTGGAGGCTGGACACCAAAGTGAAGCTGTAAATCTGGAGACCAAGAGTGATGGCATTTTGTCCAAAGGGCCATATCTTAGCCAGGGGGTCTGAGGACCAAGGTGGAGTTGCAGACTTGGAAGGCCAAGGTGGAGGCAAAAAGATGGAAAAGCTTGATAGATCTGAATGATTGGAGCAAAGTAGAATTATGAGCTCCCTGTTGAAACCAGAAAAATTACTACCGTGGCCAGAAAAAAAGGCTACGGGGTGGGAGGGCCGAACTAATCGCTTGAAGGGCATAAGTAGAGTCATGGTTTTGGAGGACTGAGGTGAAGCCTCACTGAGGGTCATAAACCTTGGTGTGTGGCCAATAGTTTTGTGACCATAGTAAAATGGACTAGCTAGAAGACTGTGGTCATGCTATGAGAGCTGAGGACTGGAGAACTGGTTTGAACCAGAGATTCCATAATACCAAGTGGAACCAAATAAGGAAAGACCTTAGAAGAAGGACCATGGGACAGAGTCCATTTCAGGGTGTGTAAATTAATTAGTATTATCTCTACTCTACTAGTTGTATCTTGGGGGCTCTGAGATGACCAAACTTGAGAACATATGACTTGGGAGCTCTGGAGATTAATCTTCTTCATTGTCCAGTGTGAATGAGAAACCATTGTAGTAGAGTACACACTCCACATTCTGAGCAGTCTTTCATTTAATATAAAAACTACAACACTAAGTAACACAAGGAGAATGCAGGTGAACTGAAAACAGTCACTTAATACAGACAAGAATGAAGAAAATGACTAGGAGACTACAAATAAAGATCTGCATACTAGTATTGGGTGAAACAAGGCCACAGCACTCAGCAAAGTATAAAGTGTACCAAGCAAGAAAAAAGGAAATAAACAAATCAGAGTCCCAGAGGTGAACTTAACTTCAATAGTGGTACTTCTTGATATCAGTAGTGGTTTTGCTCTCATTGCATCATGCAAATATATACATACATCCAATTCAATAAAAAGATCCTATAATTTCAATCAAATCCTTATTTCATCGAATCATTCACAAAGAATTGCAGACTGAACAGGTTAGCAGCTTGAATGCTTTACTAAATTAACTTACCAAATCTATGACAGCGATTTCTTAATAAGCACATGAGTCACTGAACTGCAAGGTTAGTGCATTATTAGTTCCTTCAATACAGATGTTCTTACTTACTGTACTGTTAAAAAAGAAATCTCTCTTTTTGGAATGAACAGTCTGTGTCCTCATGTTTTCCATTCTCCTTATTGTAATGCAATTAAATATTTTTGTATGTAGGCTTATGCAAGACAGTGATATGACAATTGAATAAAATATTTTTGTTCTTAAACATTTATGGTAGGTCTTCAAATATATTATACCTCTTTAAGTGGGTCGTAACATGAAAAAGTGTTCCTGTAGCTCAAATAATTGAGTGTGCTGCTAGCAGCAACCACAACACAAGGTTCAATTGGGGTTCAATTCCAAGGGAATGCATGAACCAATGGTATGTGAATGCAATGTCATTTGGATAAAAATATCTGTCTGTAGTGAAAAGTTAGTGAAATATCTGTCTGTAGTCAAAACCCTGAACTATACCATTCACAGAACCATGAGGAGTTTCCAGACTGTTCTCATTAACCCTTCAACCTCACCTGCTGTCCTTTACTACTTTCCCTGTATGGTTCAAATGCGTGCAGACAGATATATGTTATTGCATAATAGGTGTGAGGGGAAAAAATAACATGGGATTAGCTAAGCTGCTACCAAATACTAAGGGACTGGGTTTGATGGCAGCAAATCAAGAATTTTCCAAACAGTAGAGGATTTCCAAAAGGAGTCTGCTTGGAGCCTCTGAATAGCAGAAGTAACATGTGATCTAACATAGTGATACTTCTGTTAGCAATGTAACCAGACACTAAGCGTGCCAAGCCGTTTTATCCCAAAGGGAGCAGTGAGATACTTTAAGATCACAGACTACCAGCAGACACCACACACTCGAGTTTTTCTTTAAATCTTGGCCTTTACAAACTATTTTTGGGTTGTCTAGACCATAGACAGGTTGTGATATTCAAAAAGACATCTGTGATTTGATTATTTTCATAAAGCATCACTGCCTAAAACTCCACAACAAAGACCTCAACCACAGCAGGGAAGGAAGCTCTGAGGAATGTGAAGGTTTCTCAGTCTAAGTAAGCAAGTCTTGAGAGAATGAGCAGATGCTATCTAGATCAGTGGCAACTGGGCCAGCATATGCTATGCACATCAGCTAGAAGAGAGGCTGAGGTAATAAAGAAACTAGCAGAAGTCATTGCGGACTTTCATACCTGGCACGGGGACCTGAGTAAGATGGATTTTATAGATCAAAGCCTCCTACAGTCACAAACTACAATTGAAAAACCAGAAAGGGACGAACGAGGCCAGGATAAACGGATAGTTTTTGTTTAAGCTCTTAAAGAATCAAAACTGAAAAAAGAGGATGGGAGAAGAAAACAAATGTTCAGAGTTCTGTAAGAGTTCATTTAAATAGGAAAAATGGATAAAAAAAGATGATTTATTGGTTTATTCTCCACAGTAGGTTGCATATATGGTTTTATTGATATTTTATCAAAGAGTGATTCATTTGGAACTAATAAGGGAAAGTGTATACGCAGCGTTTCGATGTTGGCTACAACCTTTGACTTGGAAGAAGCAGCATGATGACAGTATGAAATATAGACTTGGCCTGTGTACTGAATTAGAAAAGAATTACTTAACAACCCATAAGCTTCCAGTTTTTCCAAACCCCGCTCCACCACTAGACACACGTTGTATATTTCTGCTAACCCTTTAAAACAGTCCAAATGTTCCATTTGAACTGAACAAACCTATTTTCCTGTTTATATGCGAGGACCTTATAAGCTGTAAGAAATGAAAACCTCTAAAAAGACAGGGGCAGGTTAAAGGTTATGAAGGGTTCGAGAGGTTAGCAGAGATTCCTGCTAAATCAAATCTACTTGTGCAGACATCTCTTGAGGCTTTTTTATCTCTCAATGTAGGGTGCTGAGAAAATGGGAGACAGGATGTTAAAGCACCCCCTTCCAAAAATGAGTAACCACTGTTTCCCAGCATTTCTCATCAGGATATTCCCCTAGGGTCCATCACTTATGGGCATGCATCGGGAGGGTCCTTCATGCTGTGCTGTAGACAAACATACAAACAACATCCTTTGTTAGTCATATACTGAAACTTTGAAACAGTGGGATGTGCAGTTGTGTCTTTAATTATGCTACAATGTCAAGCTGTTAAGTGGTACAAGTTTTAGGTAAAAACGTGAAAATACAGACCACTAAGGCAGAGCTATTTTAGTAATCTTTGATGTTGTCAGTAACCGTAGCAGAGGAACATTATAAGTCAACTATATAATTAGTTTCTAAAACAATTTTAGTTATATGAACTCCTTTTAGGGGCGGGCCTAAATTGGCTTCTAATCTATTGTGGTCATGTGGTGCAAGTCATAGCCCTTCCAAAAAAATCCTAGTTTACAAATTGTGATTATGAGTTGTACGAAGGCATTAATGCATTTACAAGTTAGAATATGCAGTGAAGACCTATATTTAAACAATTAGCTGTTTAATGACTCAATGACATTTGTGAATTTGCAATCTTGTTGAATGCTTCATGTATAGAGTCTGAATCAGTGAATATGACTTAAATTACAGTCTGTTGTTCATGAATCAGATAAAAACTTTCAATAATACCTACTAATCATACAGAATGTTTACCTTTTACTAGCTATTTAGAGCTTGACGTTTACAATCACCATCCTTCATGTGTTTTACTGATGAAAATGTCATATTTGTTTATACAAACATATGTAAGTAAATGTAAGTAAAACCAGAAGTTGTAATTTTGCATTGGTTCATATTGCACCTAGAAATGTAGTTTATTCATTGCTTTGTTGAAGCGCCATTATATTTAATGTATACTTTTGTAGTCTTTCAATACACACTTGGTTAAAGTACCACCTTGTTAATGAATATTGCGTTAGAAACGTTTCCCCAAGTGGCTTGAATCAATTAAATGCATCCAACATTAAGATCAAGAAAAAAAATGTAAGACTTGCAAAAATATCATCCACAGAGGTAGTATCCGTATGAAAGAATCTCCAGTCTGCAGACGCAGGTCAAGAACTGACCCTTTGCAACACTCATGGTCATTATTTATTTGTGTTGAATTCTCCACGGTCAGGGGAGAGGGCCAATCTGATAGAAGTGTTTCCTTTGTGAACTGCCCAAATAGCAAAGCACTCCTGTCTGTGTGTGAACACAACGAGCTAAACAGGCAGTTGAACTTCTATGGCTGTGTCTATAATGAGTTATCACTCTAATATAGTTTCACGAAGTTTGTAAAAGTGCATAATGAGGATTACTATCATATTCTACAAACAAAACTACCAAAAGGTTCTTAAATAATCATGAATGAATAAGTGAACTTTTGAACTTTGGATACAAATGCTGAAGTGAATTTGGCAATGCGATCTGTCTGTTTTACTTCTCAAAGTGGAGGGGAAAATGCTGAAACTATTTCTGCGTGTAATAGAAAAACTCCACACTGTAAAACAGAAGGGCAGTTGTGGAGTTTTAAGCATCCAGTCTTTCTGATCTCCATTCAGGAAACCTTATCTTGCAAAGGCAAAAGATTCAAATCTGCGCATTTAGTGTGGAATCACAGGCAGATGTGTCTCAGACTAGAGACTGTGCTACAACATCTGGAGAACTGAGGAGAAAAAATGGCTCTTCTAGATTAGTTCTTCTTGGGGGTTAAGTAAACAACCCCAAATTTACCTTTCCTGCCGTAGATCTTTATGTTTTTGCAGCATTCATCTGCTCCCCATTTTTTGCCGATTGTGTGATATTTATGAGCCTATTTTGTTATTTCATCCACGTATTTTGAATTTTTACTTTGGTCAAGTATGTTCATGTTAGAAGGTCCACACCAGGACAGACTTGTTTAAATTTGAATAGGTGAGTGAGATTTTTTTTGAATGTATTTCAGAAAGGATTATTGTTTGCTTGAGACAAGTAAATGTTGGAGAGATTGTGGAGACAATAAGGGAGTGGGTTTATTCCAAGTAGACTTATTAAAGCTGAGACGTCTGAAGCAATGATTTTGTTCAATTGTCTGACTGATTTAAAGATGAGTGGATCAGTGTTTTAAAATACACAATGACAAATGGATATATCTGAATTTCATGCAATCGAACTGGAGAAGGTTGTGGTCTTGGACAAACACTTCTCTCCTATCTTTAAGTGGAAAACCTTGACCGCTTGTGGTTTAATGGCTCCATTGAATTGGGAAACAGACTGTGACCACAGTGAGGAAATCTCTGCATATTCTCACATTTTTAACACCGTCTTTAAAAGTTGATTCAGTCCAATGCAATTTGAGCTTTGCTGGGATTCTGGGTCTATTATTCTAATTGCATATTTTATAGAGAAGCTTGCAGAGATTATTTTTTCTATTATGTTTTGGCCTGACATAACTATCTTATGATTATTTCTTGAGAACGTTTTTGTGATATGGCAGTATATTGCTATGCATGGTTTGAATAATTGAGGGCCGTGTTTAAAAGATAATATGAGCACATCAAGTATTGATCACAATAAATCCATAAAGGTCCTGATATACTTCAAGCTAAATCCAAGTAATTTTGAGCAAATCAGGCCAGAATGAAGCTTGTTTGGAGCTTGAATTAGATGTCCAGAACAGCGTACCCAAAATTATCATTAATGGTTTTTAAAAAACTACAGGCTGTTAATTTTTTTAATCAAGGTTGCTGGATCAAAACTGTACAGGACTATGGGTCTCAAGAACTTGTCTACCCGAGATTAGAAAGTATTCACTGGTTCAACATCAAGAAAATATCATATATAATGCTCAAACAAAAAATAGGTAGAAGAATGATTGAACCCTGTAAATCCTCTAATGTCTGTTTAAATATTGTACATTAATACTGAGTTGTTGCAATGTGAGACACAGAGATAAAAACTTCATCACTTTAAAAAAATAGTCAAAAGGAAAACCTGTGTGAGCAGCTCTGTGAGAATGAACCATACAATAATGGAAAAATGAGAAAATGTCATTAGGATGATCCAGGGTGAAATTTTCTGGTTTGGATGGATGTATGGATTTGTGATGATGATTGTTGTAGTGATTGGAGGAAGGGGGGGGGGGGGGGGGGGGGGGGGGGAGGACTTGTTGGCAGGGTCACAAACTATTTCCTTGAACAGCCTTATGAAAACCATACGGCACAAGGGAAAACCACAGGCCGAATCTCCCCCCACCACTCAGCATACTCATTACCCGCCCCCTCTTCCAATAACAAACGTCTGTACCCTCCTTCTCAGTCTCTCTGCTGCAGACAGACTGCAGACAAAAGTCATCTCTTTAGGCAGAGAGACCAGAGCTTTGAAAGAGCTCACAGGTAAATTTAAACATTCAATTAGGTCAGAAAAATACAACAACTGCAGACAAAAAAAAAAATACCTGAGTTGCAGAAAAGTTTAAAAAAAAAAGCAATTATGGGCAAAAGGGCTGCTAGGAAATGCTGTGCAGCATATCCTTGTCTTTTCTTTGGTCTTCTTTACCTGTATTGGTCAAAGGGAGTCATGGGACAAAGCTTACAGGAACAAGACGGCGT
Organism: Danio choprae; assembly: GCA_903798125.1. NCBI lineage: Eukaryota > Metazoa > Chordata > Actinopteri > Cypriniformes > Danionidae > Danio > Danio choprae. The sequence continues at coordinate 2,696,932 of CAIGQW010000287.1, read as the reverse complement.
ATGCGACGCTGAAGGATGCTACTCTATTCATCTCCAGCGCAAGTCCTTTCGGGAGTCCTCAAGGATCTGCAAGGATAAAGGGGGGAACCTGGCTACCATTAAAGGACCAGAAGAGGCTTCCCTGATCCATAGCCTGCTGTCCTCAGGGGTCAGACGTGTCCCCCGGCCCAGAATCAGACTGTGGATTGGCCTTCAGCGTATGCCTCGGCAGTGCTCAGCCACGCGTCCTTTGAGGGGTTTTACCTGGACCACTGGGGACCAAGAAACGCAGTATACAAACTGGCAACGTGACGACGTACCCAGTGCTTGTGCTGCTCATCGTTGTGTAGTCATCAGCTACAACACTGCTGACAAAAGTGGCAGTGACCAGAACAACTTCAAATGGCTTGATGGGTCTTGTACAGTGGCTGTCGATGGTTTCCTCTGCCGCTACACCTACCAAGGGATGTGCCCAGCTCTTAAGAATGAAGGAGGGGGTCCTGCACTCTACAACACTCCATTTGAACTGGCAAGTACTGTTCTTAATCTCGTCCCTTTTGGCTCTGTTGCAAATCTTCCTTGTCGTGAAGGTGAGAAGGAAGATCAGTCTGTGCTGTGCATGGTGAGAGATGATGGAAGTATTGGCTGGTCAAAGGATGCACCGCTCTGCACGGACATTCCGAAAGACTTGTGTGAACAGGACAATGGAGGATGTGAGCATTACTGTGTGAACCTGGATACTCATTACTACTGTGAGTGCTCAAAGGGTTATGTTCTTGGAGAGGATGGCAAAACCTGCCAGCTCTCGGATCCCTGCCACAGAGCCAATTGCGAGTTTGAGTGTGAGTCCACTGCTCAGGGATATCGCTGCAAGTGCCCTGATGGGTACCTTTTGTCAGGTGATGGTCAGAGTTGTCTTGATATAGATGAGTGCTTGCAGAAACCATGCCCGCAGGAATGCATAAATGCACCTGGAACATTCGAGTGTCGATGCAACGAGGGCTACCTTCCGTCTGAGTTTGGAGAATGTGTGGATGTGGATGAATGCATGGAAGGAAAGTGCGATCATGTGTGTGAGAACTTGAATGGCTCCTACACGTGCCTCTGTCACGAGGGATTCTCTCCACTCACAGAAGATCCAGATCTATGCGAAGATATCGATGAGTGTAAAACTCCAGAGATTTGTGATCAGGTGTGCAGAAATTATGAAGGTGGGTTTGAGTGTCTTTGCGATGAGGGTTATATTTTGCAAGAGGACAACTACTATTGTCGGCCAGTTGAAGAGGATGAACACTTGACAATCCAATTAGCTGGTGCAACATTGAATGAACCTGAACTGGTGACATATACCAGCACTAATGAGTGGCTAACAGATTCACCAAGCATAGAGTGGCATCCAACTTACCTGAGCTGGTTTACGGAGAGGACCGAGGATGGCGATGTAACCACACAGGAACCTGATTTAACTGAGCATGCATCCTCAAATTCACCTGACCATCTGTTGGATATTACAGAGTCAAACATAGAGGATGCTTATGATGAGGGAATGTTAATAGCAACTAGTGATTCAGTAGCTGCTAGGGCTTCAGGACACAAAAGAACCTCAGATGCTTTGACATCAGCACCAAAGAAAAATAGGGATTTTGTAATGCCCACTTCTGCGACATCACAATTGCCAGAAGATGCATTAGCACCCGAAACACAACAGCGTCCAGGTGACAAGAAGAAACATGACAAAAGCTGGCTCCTTGTGGCACTGCTGGTACCACTATGTGTTTTTATTGTGGTCATGTTAGCATTAGGCATTGTTTATTGCACAAGCTGTGCTGTAGAGCCAAGGAAAAGTGTGACAGACTGCTATCGCTGGACCACCACCTCGAAGCCTGAAAAATCAAGCACTGCAAAATCTCAGGCTTGAGTGGTGTATAGTTAACAGAACTTTTTTTTAAACAGCAATGATCCTGAACTTCATCAAGCTGTTTTGGTGTGATCACACTAATGTCACTTTGGTATTCTGTGGGATCCTGTGGAATTTAAGGACAAAACAGTCCACAATGAACAATTTAACATTCATGCAATGGAAAGGATTTTAAAAAGCATCAACAATTTTTTTGAATAAAGAGAAACAAATAAGATTTGTAAGAGATATTTTGTGGAAAGTTGGACATAGCAAACAGAATTTAGCATGCATCCATTTTTCATATAATGCCATGATTCCACCCCAACCCCTATTTAGTCCTTAAGTGAAAATAAATATTAAATTATCAGCGGCTTAAATGTATTTGTTCCAGCCACATAGTATGTGCAACAGCACCCCTAACAGTAAGGTATGTAACAAATGGGTTTGTCTAAACTTGAGCTATTCTCAGTCATTAAGACCTTTACACATTAGACACGAAACACATCAGTTTAACTTGCAGTTAACATCAGTTAATTTTTATCTAGAACAAATTATTTGAGTAATTATACATGGATTATTAAAGTAGACTAAAAGAAAAAAGGGGAACAGAAAAATATAACAGTACAATAGAGACTAGTGACAGTCACGATATTAAAGGTTCATGCACAAAAGCACGTTTGCCTTCAGAAAAATGAAAGCAAATAAATGAAAAAGCTATGCCAACGTGGTTTTACCATTATTATTCAATAATATTATATAACACATCCATAACAAATATCTGTTTCATCAAGCAGCAATTGATATTTTTCACTGTATTCCATTTTGCTCACTGTTGAAACGGGTTTTAACAGAAATTGTTTGCTAGTAATATTCAAATAAATGTTGCTTGCTTGTTTTTAGTAAAATTTAATAAACAACTTCAGCATCCAAATTGTAATTCACATCTGACTTTGGGAGCAGTGTGTAGGAGAGTATCAGTTTGGCTTGGCCGTGTAGTGTTGTACAGACACAGTCACACCAGTAGTGGTCACTGTATGACATTTGAGTTATTGTTTATGTCTTCAAACTAACGTGATTTTAATAAAAGCTGAACATGCACAACGTTATGGTACAGTTTGTTTCTGCGTTGTTAATTTGTGACTAATATACCAATTATTATCCACCCATTTTTGTAAAAAGAAAACAAAAAGTTCTGCGAGGCTGTTTCGAGTCTAGGATCAGTTTGTTTACTGCATTATAAATGTTAATGTCATTTTTGGAGTTACCAATATCATTGTCATTTATTGACTGGCACACTCTTTATGAAAAAAAATATATATATATATTACTGTATTGCAGAAAAAATATATTTAAAAAAACAACAACTTTATTTTAAAAAATGGACTATAATAGACTATTGGTAAAAAAGGTACATTACTTAACAGTATTTAATATTTTCTGCGTTAAATTAATTAAAACCTTTAAAATGAAAGTCATAAAGTTCGACGAGGATGGGATTCGAACCCACGCGTGCAGAGCACAATGGATTAGCAGTCCATCGCCTTAACCACTCGGCCACCTCGTCATACAGCTAATGCTTCTGAACACATATGTAAAAAAATACTGTACAAAATGTATATATTCTAACGACCTATATACTTAAAAACCTCATTGCTGTTGATGAACCTTTTTCTCCGGGATATTCTAAGTCAATATCACAAACTACAATGCCATTCGACACTAAACAGACATTAAAACACAAACACGTACCGTTAATAATGATATAAACTCACACACAATTGTATAAAAAGGCGCAAACCAAGTCTACAGTGTTACAAATTGTATGTTACACACATATTTGTTACTTATTTTGTTTGGCTTAACAAATGCGGTAAATGTTTTAGATTGACATTCGTGTTATGTAGGCCACTGCTGCCCTCTATCGGTCATATATCTGCAAATTGGCAGAAGTTATATTTAAAATATTTTAAATCAACTTACATTTATATATTTGTACAACAAATGTTTGACTGCTCTGTTTCTTAGATGTAAACATTTACAACATTTACAGTCTGTGGAGACTTTAGCCACTTATCATTGGCTTTAGCCTAATGTAGACGTTTACAGCATTCTTAGCTTTCTTTAGTCTTAGCTTTACCATCTACAAAAAGTTGTGATTTGCAAAATTTATATATTTTAAACGTTTAACAACGTGTAACTGAACAATGTAATATACATGTAAATAATAATTAACATAAATTTAACTCAGCATAAACTGTGGACCTTTCTCTCCACATCTACGATCACTTACAACCTGAGTCTTGGGATGTTTGTATAATTTAAAGGTCTGAAACGTTGTCTTATTAAAGTTGTCTCGCATTATGTTTACCAGATAAATCGCCAGCAGTACCAGAAGTCTCTCAGCAGGCGGTACAGCAGAGCTCATGCGCTGTAAACGCCAACCAATGAAACGGAGGCTTTTGCGGGCTTGACCAATCACAGAATGCAGGTAGCAGAGCTCCTCCCCTGGCCATGTGAAGACTTGCCTTTGCCGCGAATTTCAAGTGTTTCTTCAAACTGTTTAGGCGCGCACGATAACATTTGGTCCTTGAAGGATTTTTTAAAAATTATTACAAAACAATTCAAGTACTTGTTTTGTTATTTATTTATTTACTTGATACAATAATGGCAACTCCTCCTAAGAGATTTTGTTCAAGCTTCGACGCGGACCTGAGTTTTGAAAAAAGGGCAATGAAGGTCTCAATAGAGGGAAACATTGGTAAGTTGCATTATTTTGTTTTTATCAATAAAGTAATATACATAGACGAACTTAATATATTCTATACGTGTGGTTTGGCTTATTAACCAAAGTTTATTAACATTCTGTACTGTTAGTTTATGAACATTCTGTACTGTTATACCGTAACGTTATACAGCAGTGCCGTTGGCGCCAAATACTAGACCTGTTTTTGAGGGAACAAAACACAGTTTTTGTTAAGCTGAACTGTTTTGAAATACTTTGTACCTTGTATAATTACTTCGTAACCTTCCACATATTCATTAATAGCTTTAAACATACAAACGTGTTGAAAAAAATAAAGTAAATGTTGACAGTTACATAATTGTTTCATGATGTTACAGAGCCATGTATAAAATATAACAAATAATTTATAGCATAATATTTTAGCTTAACTTTGTCTCTTCACCCAGTTTGAAATTTATAAAATGTTTGGTTGTAGTGTGTTAAATTTATAATTTGTACCTTCCATGTAATACCCAGTGAAGCTAACATGACAAAAGACTTGCACAACAATAACACAACTGCACGATATTTTAATAAACTGTCAAACATACACAATATTTAATTTAAGGATGCTTCAGGCAATTAATGAAATATATAAACATCTAGGGGATATGTTTTAGTGTGGTAATAAGGTGCACTACATGTTGTACATTTTTGTTTTGCATTTTAAAACTAATATTTATATCTAACAAATATTTATATCTGTTCAACAGCGGCAGGAAAGTCCACTTTTGTGCGCTTGTTGGAGCGGGCATCAGAGGAATGGGAGGTCATACCAGAGCCCATTGGAAAGTGGTGCAATGTACAGACCACAGAGAATGAGCATGAGGTACAGTATATCTGAGATTTGATAAACTTAACAAAAAATAACATTTACACAACAACAGTGTGCTGAAGACAGAAAAGTTTTTACCTTGTGGTTTTAAAAGGTTTTGTGTACAACTTACAACATTGACTATCCATGACTGAAATCGCTGTATCATGCATGCCAGGCTATTAGTTGGCCATGGCACTTTGTAAAAAAAAACCTATTCACCTGCACACATACACAGACTGATCATGTAATATGTATGTGCATATCATAGGCTGTTGAAAACCCAGTTTTAGAACCCTAAAACACCATAGTCATGAACAGTTAAAGGCAAAATCATTACCCCTCCTGTGAAATCTTTTCCTAAGTGATGTTTAACAGACATTTTCACAGTATTTCCTGTTATATTTTTTTTGGAGAAAGTCTTGTTTCTTTTAGTTTAACTATAATAAAGGCCGTTTTAAAATTTTAAAAACAATATTATCAGCCCCCTTAAGACATTATTTTTGGCTACAGAAAAAACACTGTTGTCCAATAAGTTGCCTATTTAACCTAACTTGCATAGTTAACCTAACAACCTAGTTGTGCTTTTGAACAGCTCTTTAAGCTGAATACAATATCTTGCAAAATAACTAGTAAAATATTATCTACTGTCATTATGCCAAAGACAAAAGAAATTATTCATTCATTCATTCATTTTCATTTCGGCTTAGTCCCTTTATTAATCTGGGGTCGCCACAGCGGAATGAACCGCCAACTTATCCAGCATATGTTTTACACAGCGGATGCCCTTCCAGCTGCAACCCATCTCTGGGAAACATCCATACACACCCATTCACACTCATACACTACGGACAATTTAGCTTACCCAATTCACCTATACCGCATGTCTTTGGACTTGTGGGGGAAACCGGAGCACCCGGAGGAAACCCACGCCAACACAGGGAGAACATGCAAACTCCACACAGAAACGCCAACTGACCCAGCCGAGGCTCGAACCAGCGATCAGCGACCTTCTTGCTGTGAGGCGAACGTGCTACCCACTGCGCCACTGTGAGGCCCACAAAAGAAATTAGCGATTACAAATCAGTTATTAAAAATATGTTGAAAAAATCTCTCCATTCAACAGCATTTGGGAAATATTTTTAAAAGAATTCAAATTTGACAGGAACGCTAATCATTTTCCACACAAAGAGCTTTCTGTTTTAATAGTGAAGTGTAAACACCCCTTAGTCTCGTCTCAAATATTATTTTCAGTGATTTTACATAATAAAACCTCTTTAAACTCTATAGGAGCTCAGCCCATCCCAGAAGAGTGGAGGCAACCTGCTGCAGATGTTATACGACAAGCCCAGTCGGTGGTCCTACACTTTCCAGACCTATGCCTGTCTGAGTCGAGTCCGTTCGCAGCTTCAGCCTCCATCTGCCAAACTTCAGCAGGCAGAGAAGCCAGTCCAGTTCTTTGAGCGCTCTGTCTACAGTGACCGGTACGTACAAACAGAGTCATGAAAAACAGTTACCAAAAAAAATGTCATTTAACTGAAAAGCTTGATATTTGCAAATCTCCAGATACGTGTTCGCCTCCAACCTCTTTGAGTCTGGGGATTTGAATGAGACCGAATGGGCCATTTACCAAGACTGGCATTCATGGCTTCTCACTCAGTTTGAGTCGCAGATTGAACTGGATGCCATGATCTATCTTCGTGCTGATCCTGAGGTATCTTGCAGCTCATCATGTGATGCACTATTGTAGTAACACCTGTAGTAACATGGAAATCATGGAATAAATGTTAGGATGATTGACTGATTAAACGCATGATCCACAGAGGTGTATGCAGCGGCTTCAGTTTAGAGGACGAGAAGAGGAGCAGGGGATTCCACTGGAATATTTGGAGAAGCTGCATTATAAGCACGAGTGTTGGCTGTACAACCAAACCACAAAGTTAGTGATTGTCTTATTATTTGCTTATTATGAGCTGTTTGAATCTCTAAATGGATATCTTACAACACATAAAGAGATGAAGCCAGCTATCAAGGACAACACACACTTAATACACTTCATTAAACATGTACACATAAACATCCCCATCAATAATAAATGCTAATACATATAACAACTTATATTTGATTGTAGCTTTAGCTTAATTTGATTGTAATGCAATAATGTGCACCTTTTGTAAAGCTGCTTTGATGGAATAATTATTGTAAAAAGGGCTATACACATAAACCTGAATTGAATTGATATGTTGTCTCATGCAGGTTGGATTTTGAGTATCTAAAAGACCTTCCCATCCTGATCCTGGATGTTAATGAGGATTTTAAAAATGACAGAATTAAACAGGAAGGTGTAATTGATAAGGTATGTATAAATGGGTTTGTTTGTGTGGACACTTACAGGGAAGGTGTTTTTGAATCACCATATTTGCATACGGTTTGATATTAAAAGTAAATTGTTCTTTTTTATTTCAGGTGAAGGAGTTTCTGAACAGCCTTTAGCATTTAAATATAAATTATTGTGTGTTGATCATAAAAACTTGATGGATTCATGCATGTGGTCAACTGAGTGAATTTTGTATCATTGTGTAGTTATTTTTAACTGATTGTTAGGTTTAGGTTGTATATATCCATTTTGTCATTTTACATTAAAATATAATTTTAACAAAAATTAAGTCAACCATGTGTTATTAGTTTTGTTTTAAGTTCTTTTGTAAAGGATAAGAATAACATCAAATGTAAAGTGTGGGATATTTTGTGACAAGCAACATTGGCTGTTAGTGCAGAGAATAATATATGCTTTGTAATTAGTTCTAAAGACCATTATGTACAATTTAGTTTTAATGTTGCAGGATTCCCACAGACAAACTCTGTAGATGTCAGTAGTTTAAAAAAATGATGCTTACATTACACAATTGGAAAGTTAATTTAGTTACTCTCTGCACTTAAATATTTAATCTGTTTAAAATTGCTTTTTGTGAGTGCTGAATCATTTTTTCATTTAATTATGAACCACTGCAAATGTCATGTAATTTTATTGGACAAGAGCTGTGGGATGAATGTGTATTGAAACAATGTATAACTTGAAGAGAGAAAAATAAAAGAGCTTTCACAACCACAAATTTTTAGTTTTAAGACAATTTCTTCCAGTTTTCCTAAAACATACTTGGCCAAAGTCTTGCTTGCTGTAATAACCAATGTCAGAACCAACGAGGACCTGCTGGCTCAATCCATCTTTAGTTCATCATTATTAAAGCTTTCGTGGTCAATGTTGACAATCCATTTATACAAATTTTCAGATTTCTTTGATCTGTTAAGGATTTTTACCTTAAAACCTACATTTTATAATGGAGTATATATAATGCTTGCAAGTGAAATGTCAAATGAGCTGTAACAATGTTATGAATGGCATTAAGGAAAAATGTAATTGAAGAAAATATATATGATTCACTGGCCTACTTTACATGAAATGTATCATAAACCTGCATTTTAAGTACAGTGAGTGGGAATTACATTCATGCCCATTTACATTTTTAGCCACTTAAATGAGAAGTCTCAGACGTTTTCCAAATATTTGATAACCTAAATTCACATTTAAAATGTTGTCAACAGAGCAAATAGATAAAATGTATAGTTAGTTGGGTAAAAAAATACTTTTATACACAAAAAAATGTAATCCTCTTTTTGAATACCTTATTGATTACTAGTAAACTGTTGTCTCCTTGTTCAGATTGATATAGTCTTAAATTTATCTAACTTCTGGATCCCCCACTGTATCCAAAAATACTTAAATGCCCCCCTGCACAACAATTTTAGACTGCATAGCCAGAAAGACATTTATTGTTTGACTCACCGAATTTGTCTTAATATAGGAGGTCTTCTTTTGGGCTCTAACAGCTCTCCTTTAAAGGTAAAAACCCAGCTTTTCATGCAACATTTCCATGGAGTCATAAATTACTGTTTATATAAAATTGGCTCACAGCTTCTTTAGCAAAATAAGATGTTAAATATATTTATGCAGAGGAATGTGGAAAAAGATATGCAAAATAGTATTCAGCAAAAGCTAAGCGCATATTGCCACGTGATACACGTTCATTCATATATTTCATAATGTTTGTATAATGTTACATGTGTAAAAATTAAACTACAAGTCCCATAACGAAATCGAAATCTAAAGAAATCCGGGTATTGCTTCACCCTGGTCGGTCGCGCCCTCCTCTGAGCAGACTGTTATTGACACAGTTGTCCTAACATGTTAAATAATAAGAGCTGCTTAATATTGGACGCAAAGAGTTGACAGCCCCTCAGACTTTTAACTGTCAATGCATTAGATATACTACATTCACAAAATAATTCGACAGTTACTGTCTTGACTAACCTGGTGGCTCTTGCAACGCACCACTGTAAACATGATATCGAAACTGACAAAACTTCCTAAATATGATTGTAAAACAAATTAACCTCTACTTTCTCGAAAAAGACGAAAATAGGCGTTTCGCGAGGGCGGGAATTTGTGACAAGCGTGCACGCGTCCAATCGTATTTACTTAAAAATGTTTCCTGGCGTTAAATCTTAAAGCCCTCGTGTCAACCAACCTTGACGTTGCGTGTTTTGCTCGAGTAGCGTCCGCCACAGCCAATCGTCTTCCAGTACTCAACTCTCGCGCCCAATGTTCTTCGCATATTTTGAACAGGGGCGGGACAATACACAAATGGAACGAAGTAGGGTAGGTTGTTAGAAAGTTAATGGCTTGGGGGAAAGAGATTCTCTTCTCGCTTCAGGAGAGTTTGAGGATTTTTCTGAAGTAAAACGTAATTATTTTATAACAACATAACCCCAAAGAAAGTGAAGAGACAACATTACCTTCACAAATAGACGTATTATTTAAGAAAGTATGCAGGATGCAGTAGCCGGGACGGCAATGCTGACGGACGGCTTCGAGGACGAGATTGACTCGGTGACTCCGCGTTCCCCTGCGTTAGGGATGGGGGTTGGAGCTACACCAGGAGCCGGACTCGGGGGCCTCGGGATCGGCGTCGGTGGCAAGAAAGTCCGCTTGTTCGGCGAGGCTGGCGGGCCCACCACAGACAGACTTGATTTCAAACTCACAGCGGCCGCGGTGCTCTCCTCAGGCCCCGGATCCGGCAGCGACGAGGATGAGGTGTCTGAGGTGAGAGCGAGTCTGCCAGCAGGAAAGTGTGTGAGAGTGTGTGTGTGCTAGCTCACATGCTAATCCCAGCTAGCCTTAATAGGCTTCATTCCCAACCCACCAAAACCCTGGAATTAATCACCTCGTCTAAAGAGAACGACTTATCACGTCCCACTTTTGTCAACATTCACACAACAATGTCCTTGCGCGGGGCGCACTTAGCAGACATTTCAGCAGCGTTTCATGTGACCCACGTTGCCAGCTGCGTTTCTAAATAGCTGAAATTCAGGCGAGCTAGCTTAGCTTAGCACGGGCTCAGAGACGAAGGCTGCGATTTGGGCCTAAACAGAACATCAGGGGGCAACGCCATCGTCTGCTAGTTAGCCGTCCCGAATTATTTCACTTGCCACTTTAGTTTACGTCCTTTAAACTGTAACTGGCCACACGTCGTGTCTACGTGACAGTCGTTTCGAAGGATGTAGAAATGGCGTTAGCCGAGAAGCTAAGTGGATCTTGGTGTGTAACTAAATATTAGCTGGAAATATTAGCTGTTTAGCAAAGCTTATCTGCGTGACGGTGCCTCGCCAGGCCTTTGCACTGTTGGTAAACTTACAGCTCGACTTCGACGTGATATTTGTGCCATTTTTGACTGTAGAAGCGTGATATTGCTATGTTCACTTTAACCTGCGTATTAGTGCTAGTGCTTAGATGTCCACTACAGTTTCAGCGATTTCACGAGACGCAGATGTTAAAAACATTAAGTTTTTAGTTTAGAGGTTATTATTATTATTTTTTTTGCTGTCAGAAGAGCAATCATTTGCTATAATGATAATGAAGCGCTGGGTTTCAGGGCGACTTGTCATGCGGGTTTGGCGTCAAATAGCCAGATGCACCTGTTGGATCCTGTAGATTTTTAATTATCAATCCTACTAAGTTTTCTAAATCTGCAGTCACGTGTTTATCCGAGCGTTTGTGATACTCAGTCTGCCAGAGATATGATCTGGATACAACTTTATGTAAAGATTGTGTGGATTCATCTTGGTTGACAGTTGACAGGTCATGACATTTGTCACGCAAAAATTGCATGATGAAAAATTAATGCATATTGTAGCTATAGACAATATGACCAAAAGCTTATATGTTACCAGGTGAGTGATTTTATGTCGCAATAACACATTACATCATAATATAATTTGTTTAGCTTGAAATAGGGTTGTTGCCATATCAAATTATTGAATTTATTCTTGACACTTTCAAAATAGGTCAAAACTAATACTTTTTTTTATTTTTTACATAAAAACAAACAATATTTAATGAGAATAAGAAAAAACTGAGTTATAGGACCAACAGATGCATTAAAACATAAATGCACATAAACCGTGTTGCTGGAAGTTTTTTCCTCGTAGATCCGTAAGTATTCCAAAATACCTTTCGCACAGCTGATTGTGCTTAAAAAGATAAACATTTAAAGCCTTAAATTAAACAACTTTCTTTATTTCTAAATGCTTGTTGTTGATCTGATTTTTAACATTATTTAGACATTGTCATGTTTAATGAAAATGTCATAAAATCATCTGGTAAAAATGACAGACTTCTGTCCAATTAAACTGACTAACATCAAACTTGTAGTTCGCTCAATGTTTATTTTATTTTTTTTGCGTCTGCTTTTGAGTGCAACAGCCATATTTCAATATTCAGTCAACAACCGATGGAATGAACCAGTTCCAGCCTCCCGTACAATTGTAGGGTTTGTACATTAACAGATATACAAAAAGTCTTTTACTACTTTAATATTATATCTTTACCTCTCACCCTCTAAAAAAGTATGCAAATTATAGGCTTTTATGAAAATGCATATCGTAACAGCGATCTCTACTGGTTGACATTTCTTCTGGTTTTTCGTGTTTAGTGATATATTGTTTAACATACTCGCTCCAATACCAAGTGGGCAGTGATTAAGAAATATTAATGCTCTGTTGGCTCAGCCTTTACCGTCTGCTTTAAACTAAATTGCTACAGTCAAATTGAGTTTGTCATGTCCGCAAACATGTACACTGTTGTGTTGGAGAGCTGCACGTGATTCCTTCCTTCTATCTGGAGTATAGGGGTGTGTCTGTTGCCTTTTTTTAGCTTGTAATGGGTGCCCCGCTCTCTTGTGTTGTTGGTATTTGTTTGGAATTTATGGGGGGAGGGTATTAAAGTTGGTGGAGGTACATGCACATGATAACAGGCTCAGGTATGACCCGCGTTCCCACAAATTCCTCTGTGCTCCGTATGCACTTCCTGTTAGGTCACCCTGTGTCATGTGTCAGTCTGGCATATGAGCTTAAAAGTAGACTGTAAATATGTATAGAAATGTTACATTTGCAAAAACAAAAAACCAAGTTGCATCATTCCACATACACACACATAGCTGAATCTGGATACTCAAATTGACCTGGAGGCTAAATTGTGCAAATTCTTTACATTACATTCATGAAATTATTGATCCACTATATGCATTTTTTAGTTCATTTAAATTCTTGACATTTTATTCTGCTTGTAGTTGATGTCGAGTTCTGCATTTTTCATGTCGTTGTCCGTTTTCAGTCTTCTCATATTGAAATTTGTGTCAATCTGACTTGCTCTTTCTATATACATCTTTTTGCTGAAAAATATGTATAAATGATTCTGTGAAAACCTGCAAGTAACAGACTATTTTAAAGTCTGATTTGCATGCTTAAACACTTAAATAAGGCACAGCTGTAGGGTTGGGTGGTATGACCATAATTCTGTTTCACTGTAAGTAGTTTTATATCATGATATAGTTGGTGTATAATGTGTTGTATATATGTATTGTTAAATTGACAATTTAGGCTTGTATCATTTATGTACGGAATAAGGACTTTATAATACTTTTTAAAAGTATTTTAAAAGTACTTTATCTTATTTAGTTTTATTTTTTATTAGCATACAGTAAATGAGAGATGATCAACATTTTGATGAAACATAAATAATTTTCACAGTATGCCACATTTCACAATTCATTGTCATCTGCTTGTTCCCTTTTTTCAGTCCTCTATGAACATGTGTATGTGAATAGTTTTATAAACACTGTCTGTTTCTCTTCAGAAGAAATGTACAGCTTTTTAAAAAGATACATTAATATTTCAAATAATAAAACCTAAATCGTATGTCTTCATATATCTGAACTTAAGTCTTACATCTGCCCTAAACATAATATAAAAACTCCAGCTCAATCACTGGTGAGGGCAGCTTAACAATTTATTAGCAACTAGCTAACAGAAGACATTTAGTCACTGTGCTGTGAAATTTGGTTGAATTTGTGACTAATTTACTTGCATTATAGAGGGTTGTTGTTCATGTTTCTTTTATTAACCTTGCAGTGTCTGGTGAAATTTCATTTACGCTGGATGTGACATAGCTATGCTGTTTTATACACACAAAACACATTTTTACAAGGTTGACATCTTATACATAGGTGACATGTGCCATCATAATGCTCAGCCCTACACTCAAAGAAGGACTTTTGTTGCTTGTTCAAACTACTTATTTAAAATGAGCTGAAACAACACAATTCTTAAGTTTTTTTTTTTTGTGGACCACTTGATTGTTTTATGTTCAATCCACGTACGTTTGTAAAAAAAAATATTACGTTAACTTAATTCATTTGTGTTGGGACAACATGAAGGAATTGTGTGGAACCCAGCATTTTTAGTGTCGACAAAAAGATGTTTTCAGTTGCATGAAAGTGTGCAAAACCCTCTGTATGTTCCGTATGAACAGGCACAGAAGATATATTCTGGCTTTATTCAGAGACTCGCTTAAATCAATATCTGAGTCAGACAAATGTCAGATGAAAAGAGCAGCATACATGTAGTGAACAACTGCCCTTTTCTGCCCTCATGTCAAAATGCATTTTCTTATGGGAACAGGGAAAACATATATAGTATCAAAATTTGTGTTTTAAATGTGTTGCATTTACTCCGTTTAAATGATTGTCTGCTAAATTCTTCATAAGCATATTTTCATTCGAACGTCTTTTAGAGTATTTTCGACTTATGGAAACTCGTAACGGTAGTCCTATATTTCTTGTAAAAAACATTTTTTTTAATAGTATAATGATTTTTTTTCGTAGTATAATGATAACACAATTCACATGACTGTAGCCTATGACACAGCATGTGTTTCTTAATTAATTGCATATTGCTCTCTGAAGACGAGTCAACTACACAGTCGCTACAAGTTACCTCCCTGTCTTTGGGGAAAACTAGATATAATGATATGATCAAAATGCCTCTACCGCGTTAGATCTGTTTCTAGTTTAGGGTCTGTCTTTAACATGGGCTTGTTCTGGCTGTATAACGTTTAACTGTTACAACAATATATTATCCACTGAGTAGATTTTAAGTTTGTTTTTTTTTTACTTCTTTTTGTATACGTTTAGTCTTTTTTTTTTTTGCTAGTCTTTACCTCTCAGGCTAGTGATCATACTGGGTTGCACATTTGTAACGGCATAGTAACTATATGATTTAACTGATATTTTGCAGTTTTATCTAATATTGCTGTTCTAGTTTATAATAATTCTTTGTAAACTTATTGGGTTACAGAAAATACATGGACTAACTACACAAATAGACATTAACTACATAAATATTTGTGTATACTAGCTGTCACAATTCTAGCACAGGTTACTATTACTAGCTTTTTAGCTGAACAAATAAATATGATATTGTAATAATGGTTCATATTAATAGAGTACTTTATTTCAGTTTTCTAAAATTATGTGAATTTTAAAGGTTCTTTTCCACTACATGGCATGGTGCAGGATGGCTCACTTTTGGATGCTTTTCTGCTGTGTTCGGTACCTGGTACTTTTTTGATCATTGATTGGTCCTAGAGCTGCACAATATATTGTTTTAGCATCAATATTGCAATGTGCACAGCTGCAATATCAAGTTAGGATTATGGTTGACATACAGTTAAGAACATGTAATTTGTGGAGACATTGCAAATTTAACCATAATAGACCAAGTTTATCATTTGCATGTTTTTAGGGCCTGTGACAGTGTGCGCATTAAGCAAGTTTGCAGTTTAACAAAGATTGTATGCATGTTTTTGTTTTTTATACTATGAAGACTATAGTGTTTTACATTTTATTCAATTTATTCTCTTGAAAACCATTAGCCTCCCCAGAAAACCAAAAAGACCTGTTTATTTAATTTGTATCTTTGTTCTATTTATCTACGCTAGTGTTTTGCTTATATTTTATGCAGACGCACCCACCTACAAATCCATCCCAATCAATTTAAAATGATCAATTCTTTCCAATTAGAGCTGTCATCTGGTGAAATGGTAATTATATTGCAATGGCAGTTTTTTCCCCAGTATTGTGCAGCCCTACTACCAGTGTCATTGGATTTGTGACGCCAAACACATTGCTGTATTGTTGGTTTGCAGGACTAAATTGTTTTTATTCTACCGCAAGACCAAAATATTTGAAATGGCACCATTGTAGAAGAGTTCCTGATTTCCCATTGGCAGCCGTGGAGCGAATGAGATGATGAAAAAAGTATTTGAGGAAGTCAAGGCAGTAGAGGAGGTGCAACTATAGTGATAATTGTACTCACTTTAAGCATTACTAAACTGCAGTGAAAATGCAAAGCAAGCCGAGCCATGCAGAACTGTACCATACTGCACAGTGGAAAAGTGGCTTTAGTGGGGAATAGACAATGTATTTTCCTTTAGCTTTCAAATATATTCCTCATATACTGATTGGTTATGAGACTACTGAACCACTAACATCTAGTACAGATGTTGTGACATTCTCTATTTTAAGATGATTTGAGAGTCTTGCAGCAGGAAATAACTCACAATTTTTATGTTATATTGCATGAAGCCTTTGATTATAGCATGCAAACAAGTGTTATGGGCCACCTTAGAATTCTTACAAAAAATGTCAAACATTTATCATAATGTCCAGAAGAAAGACAATCAGATGGTTTTGGAAAAGTAGGAGTAAATCATAATCAAACTAGGGCTGCATAAAATAGGGAACAAATGTATGCATATTGCAATATGAACACAGTTTCACCAGATGGCGTGAATAGCTCTATTTGGAAGGTATTCATTAATTCAGATCTATTGCAATATGAATCATGCTTAAAAATTATAATCAGATTACAAGAAACTGTGTGCTTTATGGTTTTCTGTCAAACAGTATTCAGGTTCAGAAATGTAATAATCAAATGTAAAGCAACACTGCTCCGTCTTCATTTGTATAAACCATAAAATAACATGCATCTTTATTAAAGTTACAAATAGTACAATTTCTTGTGCCTGAATAGTTGAAACTCTCTTGACATTTTCACACAGTAACCGGCCTTTAAAAACAAAGGCAGTCTGAACAGTATACTTTATATTCAAAAATCTCATGTTCTGAACTATGACTCTTGGTCAACTATAATCTGAACACCACATTGTAACTATTGCAGATGCGCACATTGTGATATCAATGCTGAAACAATATATTGTGTAGCCCTAAATCAAACCTATTTTTTTAGTGAACATTTTTTTTCTGTACATTTTTGATAGACCAATACCGTTCACAAGCTATTTATCCTATGTTCTGTTTATCTGAACAGCATGTCCATACTTAATGTTAACCTTCTCTGTCCCCTCGCCTTCGTGTGGCCTAAAAACACAAGCAGATAAATGTTGTTTTGTGTGTATGAACCTGACTGACACAGGTCTTATGTAGTGTAGTACATAAGCTGTGTAATCACAGAAGTTGCTGTTTTGGACTTTACACACTGTATGTTATTGTTGTCAGGAGTTTTGCTGCCAGCTCTTTTGCATTGATGGGTAAAGTTTCATCGTCAGAAAGCTTCAGTGTATACAACACTGACTAGCTATGTTTTTGCCCAGAGTTGAGTTTAACTTGTACTAGAATAGAACATTGCATACATAATTAAAATATTAAGCCCTATTTCTGTTTAAGTGTATTTAAGAATATTATTGACACTCGCTAAGAAACTGTTGCAAATTCTTCAGTATGAAAAATAGAACTTGAAACCACTGTAGATATATATTTTTTTTCCCCTGCATATTAACTTACTGGCACTAAAGAAGTGCTCAGACAACACACCAGATCATAGTCTGTCATGCTATTTTATGTTCAAATGTCTTAACCAAATAAAAGTTTGCTCACAGACTTTGATGACAGGCTCATGTATTTGAGAACAACTGAAACATATAATGTGGTGTATGTTGACACTGTTCCAATAGTAAATCCACTTATCCATTCATGTTGTATTTTGAGAAAAATGTATGCCTAATGTTTGTACTGGCATATAATTTTTGTTGTGCATCAGGAAATGTATTCACTAAATGTTTTCATTGTAGTTTTGATAAACGTCTTCTAGTTTAAACGTTTTATTCACCTATAATGCCAGGTTCAGATTGTATAATATTAGGCATGTCCTGGTATAAGATTCTGACAGTATGATAACGTTGGATAAAATTATCACTGTTTTGCAGTATCATGGTATTGTGATTACTTCTCTAAAACATGGATGTTGATGTTGGTTTATAAGCTTTGGTTTATGTTGAGGGTCTTTATGCTAGATATACTGCTGTCCTAAAAAACTAAATAAAGTCATTAAAAAAAAACAACTTTAACAAAATTTTAGACTTTGAAAGTGGTTATCATCCCATGCCTATATAGCATCAACCTGACTTTAGCACAATTTATTTGATGTTGCATGTCGTATTTAACTTTGACCATCAGGACACAAGAATCTGTGGTTTTATCCTGCATTGTGTGTCAGTGGCCTTCATAAAGTTCTGAATGAAAGAGTGGCATATTTAATTTGTTTAGTACTCTGTGATGGATTCAGTCAAGCTTGGGACATTGACCTCTAGAACACCATTTTTTTTTAGTTCTCCCTATAAAAATGGCAAAATAAAATCAAAGCGACGATATTCTTGTTGCCATTATGCAAAGGAGGAAAATGTATGAACAAGTTATGAACGGAATTCCTGCTTTTGATTTTGCTGACAAGACAGTGAATACAATCCACAGAGGTTCTGTAGTCATTGTTTGTTTACAATCACTAATTCTGACCTCACACACGTTGATTGGGAAACAATTCACAGTCTGATAGTTGTTCACTGTACATGACAAAAGTATAGAGGTGTCAAAATCACAATATGACAGTGACTACTGAAAACGATAAATTTGTGTAGTCTGAATAATGATTTTGTTTATTGTAGGATTCATGTCAATTTTTTTAGAGCAAATTGTTTTATTGCAGTATTCCAAAATGCACACAAAAATGCAGATGTAAACATCACACATTTTTGTGTTTTCCTTTTGGGAAATATTTAATAAAAATACCTGGCTTCCATCAAGGACATCTTATCTTACATATATACTGATCTATTGTTTGCAATAAAGGAATTGTCCCTCATCCTTCTGTAGTTCTTGCTGCTTGCTGGAATTGTAGCAAACGCAGTCT
Source organism: Danio choprae (assembly GCA_903798125.1). Taxonomy (NCBI): domain Eukaryota; kingdom Metazoa; phylum Chordata; class Actinopteri; order Cypriniformes; family Danionidae; genus Danio; species Danio choprae. The sequence continues at coordinate 2,677,798 of CAIGQW010000287.1, read as the reverse complement.
GTCTCTCAGCGCAGAGATGAGGTAATGAGAGTCACTTGTTTGGACGCAGACTCTCGTCTCGCCCTCGCCTTCCTCTCTTTCTTTCTCTCTCACACTCACACACACCATGAGACAGATGCTTTCCAGAGTCTGGGACCAAAGCACAACAATTCCAGCCACACCAGAGCCCTGAACATTCAACTGCTCCTGTATGCTTTTAATTATTCTTACTGCAGATGGGCTCTGTGCTTGACCACGCCCGGCCTCCCTTACTCACCCTGCTTTTTTGGTCATCTCTTTTTGGCAGTGCATTGTATTTATTTTGTCAAATTGTTTTACTCCTCCCAGTTCCTTGGTTTTTAAATATTCAGTATTTAAATATGGTATTCTCTTGTGATGTGGAATTATCACAATATGTTTTGGTATTTATTGTGATGATAATTTCAATTACAATAATATAAACGTATTCACTGAGAAGTAAATAAGGCCTGGACCTTTAGAGAAAATTACTATTATTAATAAAAAAAAATTACCAATAAAAATTGAGAGTACACACTTAACATAATATCAGGTTTGATTCATATGGGCAGGGCCAGGCCATGCTTATAGGCAAACTAGGCTGCCATCTAGGCAGCAACACAGCTGGGACAGCAAGATGGAGAAAAAATTATTAAATTGTAGTTATTGGTTTATATTCATTTAGGATTTTTGCAGTCATGTCAAGTCATAGTCAGTCACTGATCATACAGAATGTGCTTTTTGTGCCTGTTCATGCAACCCAGGTTCCTTTTGTTTATTGCACATTAGATTGTATTTAGGGTGCATTCTGAACACCTGAAGTTGAAAAGCGTTCAACATCTTTCGTTTTTTTTTTTTGTTTTTTTTTCAAACCAAACTTGAGAACACTCATGCTAGACTGACAGACTTTTAAAGACAATGTTTAAAAAAAAAAACGTTTTTTTTTACAAATAAATAAGATGCATGTGCCTCCATGTTTGCAAACTTATAAAACATGTTCTGTGTGATTGAGGGTTTAGTAATGTACATTTGAACGCATCACATTCTAATTCTGCTTGTATGTATAAGTATGATTTATTATTTATAGTATAGGGCAAATAAATTGTGATTATTTGCATCCCAAATAAAAGTTTGTTTTGACAATTTAATTGCATGTACTGATTATATTTATGCATTTATAAATGCACGCAGGCATTCATATATTTGAGAGAGTGTTTATTCATATGTAAATATAAATTGTGTGTATATTATACAAATTATTTATAAATTTAAATATCTTCGTAACAATTAATTTCTATAGTTTTGTTTTTATGTATCTGTGTGTATCACATATACATAATAAATGTATATATAATACACATGGATATATCCAAAGCAAACTTTTATTTTGAATGCGATTAATCTGCCCACGACAAAGTGTACACACATAATTATGTTTACTGAGTTTTTTTTTTTTATTTTAAGCTCTGTCTTGTCACGTTAAGCATTTTAGAATGTCCCAAAAGGAAGGCATATGTTGTACAAAAGAGAAAGTGGACAAGAAGTCTTGAAGATTAACTTGTTGGCTGTGAAGTTGCAAATCCCATATATTCATATTTTTAATATTTATAAACGGCACAAATAGCTGTGTACATACAGTCACTACGCTGTTACTGAAACCACAGATTTGCCGCTTTCCATGTTGAAAATGAATGAGAGAATTGTGCTTTATGTAACCCATATGAAGATGTTTGTGAATTTGGTGCTGCTGCCTAATGTATGACCAGGCCAAAGAGATTCCTCTCAAAATTTCAGAGGGACACTCTGGGCTACAACTATTATCTAGTTTGCAAATGCAGCTGTGGCATAGTGAGTCCATGCTTTACATTGCAGAGTAGGGAAAAAAAGAAAACGTGTGTATTTTGCAACTACTTGTTACTTGGTTATGTTTGTAAATGACTTTAACTCCCTTTTGTATAACATGAATTTTGCCATTGTGGCTATGTATGAATATAAAAATTGTAAATGCCTGTCTGCCTGGTTCACCAAACAAATTCAGGCTCCAGTACTACCAGCTACTGTGCAAGAGCAAAGGCTGAATGAAGTCACTCACCCACTGAATGTTTTTTCAGCTACTTCTATAGGGATTTCCTGGGTTTCTTCTTCAAGGCTTATTTGGAGACAACCAGAAAGTTGCATGTTTTGGTGGTGGCCTCCTACATGTTGGCGAGGGCTGCAGAATTGTATTCATATTATGTATACTTTAAAATTTTGTAGTTGTTGTTTCATGTTATGGCATACTATATCATATATCAAACAAAATTATGTAGAATATGCCTCAGAGCTACTCTTATGTTGATCGTTACATACAATACTTTTAATCTTTATTATATTTTTGCAATTAAATAGTATGCAAGTGCATACATTTGTTGTATGATATTGTGGTATAAATGTTTATATATTTTTCAAATTTAAAATGATTTTTTTTTTTAGCTTCTAGAATTTCTTTTTTTGAGCTTCCATTACCCCAGTCTTCAGTGTCAAATGATCCTTTAGAAATCATTATAATATGGTTATTCAATGCTTAAGAATTAAAGCCCCCCCTCCCCCCAAAGGCACGTGGCAGATTATTGATATCAAGTTAAATATTAAATAATGTAATAATTCTTAAGTTTTTGAAGTGAAGTGTATATTCGTAACTTCCATGTAAATGTGTATATTCTTTGAAACTGAAAAAAAAAAAATCAAAGTGCATTGTTATAGATTTGATATTTCAACAAGTGAGCTTTCAGGAAGATTTTCCACTAGACAAAAATAATTATGTAATTTTAATGTAGTGTTATGTTTCTAGTGCAATCCTTTTTGACCATGATCAGCTCAGGGTGACCTTTTATTTAATTATTAAATCTTTAACAAAACATTCTATTTTTTATTTTATTTTATATATATTTATATGGCAAATGCCAAAACCTTAATCCCATTTCATAAAATTCCGATAAAGTAAAAATAAAATAAACGTATATTAAAATATTTAATCACACGTAATTCAGTTTTCTTCTGGAATATGAAGTTAGTTCCTAATTTAACGACATAATAAATGTGATATATATTTGTTTATTTCCTTGTCAAAATAGTTAAAAGAATGGTTAGCAGAATCATTACTGAACCTAAATTTGATTTTTTTATGAGAGTGTGGCACAGATCAGAAATCCTCCGGCTGTGTGGGTGTGTGTTGGTAGTCTAGAACTTTATCAACAGTTTGGACTGGCAATAGCAAACAGATTTAAGCTTGACAGAATCTGATTGAATGTGTCATGTGCATCATATGCCTCTGGTTCTGTTTCAGTATAGCAAGTGCTTACAACTGGACTGTTTAAGCATGCTTGTCACTTTTCTATTTGCATTTCAACAACATAGTACTTCTTTTGTGGTTTATTTGAGCAGCCACAGATGTCCAATTGCTTTTGAAGGGTTTTGTGGTTGACCACAGGAACAATTAAAAACTCATGCAAGGTTGCTTTGCAATGGGTATCCATTGCCTTAATTGAATGGGATATTTTTCATTTGTTTTGCTAGAGATGAAAATTTTACACAGCTGATCATATATATAGAGTTTGCATAGACAAGAAAAACATTTGCCCCATTTGTATTCTACACAGATTGCTGTAAAATGATTGAATGATGAAAAAGGAGAAAAGATTAGACTCACTGATGATCAAATGCAGGTTTACAGAGCAGTAATATAAGCCTAATTCTATTGGCAATTAAAAAAGGTGGGACTTGCTTTATGTCCTGCAAGTTATGTAATTTACATTAATTCAGATGTAATAATTCTTCATTTTTCAGGGTCTTAAGAGGATCTTTAAATTATTAATTTTAGTACAGTGAACTCTATCTGCCCTCGTATGAGTCATGGCCGAAGTTCATGTAGCATGATTTTAGCTTTGCACAGATCTTAATGCAGACAAATGATGATTTTACTGGAAAGATAAAGTTGTTATAGATAATAAAGCAAGTATATGACAAATCATTTAAAGGTATTACATTTATAAAGGTTTTTCAAAATTATTGGGTTTTTTTTTAATAATAAATTTGACTTATTCAAATCAGTGGCAATTAGGACTTTATTTTAAGTCACAACAGACACAGGAATAAAGCAAGTATTTAAAATGATTTAAAAAATGACAATTTAAAGGAATTTAAGGAAGCTAGTTTAAAATGCAATAATAATTGACATTGTTCTACTGTTTTAATAATGAGAGCTTTGATAAACTTTGAAAGACTATTTTTTAAAAACAGAACATAACAAATCTTACCGACCCCGAACCTTTTACTGTGCATCTATCTATCTATCTATCTATCTTGGTCTGTGACCGTCATGGGATCTGAGTTCAATTTAGCTGAGTTGGACCTGGCTGAACCTTCGATTTTTCTCATATTACCAGTGTAAGATTTTATGCTTGTACTAGCTTCATTGCTGAGATGCTTTGACACACCACAGTGTATTTACATTGTTTTTACTGATGGCTTATTATTTCAGTATTGTAAACACAAATTACTGGAACAGTCATGGAAATTAAGTTGTTTTTTCTTGTTTTGTTTTTTTAATGCTTTTTTGTTACACCTGTACTTTCAGAAAGTGCTACTGATGCTATTTGATGTGTTTTTTCCCTACTCTGTTGGTCCAATCTGCCCAAGTTAGTAACCGCTACCTTGCTACTGGCTATGCTAGTGAGCCAGCCAGTTTGTCCCAGTAGCCCACAGTATGGGACGTCCTTCCCTTTAGGTGTTAAAGAGGGTGTGTGGAGGTCAAGGGCACAGGGAGAGAAGAGGGAGGGGGGAAACCCGCTGATCAGCTCATCTTAATGCTTACAGTAATTCCTCAAAGGCTCAGGGCCTAAATAGCATGCAGCTCTTTCTTCCAGCTGCGCTTGAGGGGGGGGGGGGGGGGGG
>CAIGQW010000287.1:2594963-2657826 GCA_903798125.1 Danio choprae | reverse complement strand
TATATATATATATATATATTTAATATCATATTGATTGTATCCTTGCTGTCCCTCAGGGCACTTGGACATGGTCAGGTTTCTGTTAGAAGCAGGAGCCGACCAGGAGCACAAGACAGATGAGATGCACACTGCACTCATGGAGGCCTGCATGGTAAAACCACCTCTTAAGTACACAGTCTGTAGGAACTTCCTCTGATGTTTGTGCAGGTCTTGTGAAGTCCTTATTCTCGTGGTTGTTCTTGTGTAGGATGGGCATGTGGAGGTGGCTCGGCTGCTATTGGATAGCGGAGCGCAGGTAAACATGCCTGCTGACTCATTTGAGTCACCTTTAACGCTGGCTGCCTGCGGGGGCCACGTGGAGCTGGCAGCGCTTCTGATCGAGAGGGGGGCCAACCTGGAGGAGGTGAACGATGAGGGATACACGCCGCTGATGGAGGCAGCTCGGGAGGGCCATGAAGAGATGGTAGCACTGCTCTTGGCACAAGGTACTGGGGACACCTCGGTTTTGTTGAATTCACCCATCAATAAAGTCTGTCAATGAAGTAACAAGCAACAAGTTCACTTAGAAAAGTCATACTACCTCAAAATGGGTGGATTTGACATTTGTATATAATATCTGGATTTAAACATAAGTGCTGTTAACTGAAACCCTCATACAGAAGAAAGCATGTGCCATTCACATCGCGTCTTTTGCAAACTCAATTTTATTGTTTCAAATGTAGATGCACGGCAAGCACACACAAATAGAGAGAGGACGCGGCACCCCTAGAGTATTCTACAAGTTTGGTTTAGAGTCGACATGTGAATGCCCCTGTAAAACAACAGAGCACACACAGTAGATCCAGTTCTTGCTTCTTGCCAAGTTTCTCTTTGTCACAGTTGTAATGGTACGGTTCGCTATTTTGGTACCATTGAAAGTGTAAATGTAAATAAATGTGTACCGTACCAAACCATACTGGTCAGTGGAAATGGACCATAATAGAGCTTAGACAGGTGACTTTGTAGGTGTTATTCGTAAATCTTACAGTTTACTCCAGAGGTTGTGTTGCAAGAGCTGGAAGCTCTTTACACTGCACAGAAATTATAGTAAATTAATTAGTAAATTAATCCTATGTGTCAGTAGTGCTTGGAGCTCGTCAGAAACAGAGCGTGGCATCAGTTTACTGTAATGATTGGCCGTGACGCATCACACTGCTCACATTTGGTGTAGACAATGTATTGGCTCATGTGGGTACAATTTGCAAATGACAGTAGTTGGTGTATACAATACTTTCACAAATAAATCTTTACATGTGCTGTCACAGTCTTCAGTTGGCTACCATGACCTTACTTTAATAGTACTTTTTTGTGTAAAGCTTCTCAAAAGATGGAGACATCTTTCTGTAGTATGTATTGTTCATTGCAAACTGCAGTTTAACTCATTCTTGTGTTATCCTGCTTCATATTTCACACTGGTTAGACTTAAAGGTTAATCCTAGGTATTCAACAACTGACTTCCAAAACCCTCTGTTAACCTCCTAACTTGCATAATTGCATTCATTGTGATATGCTGGGCAAACACAAAACACAGCCTGTTTTCAAAAACCTCTAGTGTTGCACATCCTCGTGTTGTATATTGCTGACATCTATGTTATTTCTCCTGATTAAACTTTTCAGTAAGGAGGAGGTAATGGCAATTGACGTTGACGTCTGATTGGCCACTATTTAAGAAAATGGGTATCATATTATTTTAATCGAGTCATATGTTTTATTGGTTAAATATGATCCTGATTTTGGAGCAAGAATTATTACATTATATGCTTTATAAAAAAAGTGGATCAGTGTCAGGTTTTCTTTATACTCTCAAACTGAGTTAAGGCTTGTTTGATTTCAGGTGCAAATATTAACGCTCAGACAGAAGAGACGCAGGAGACAGCGTTGACTCTGGCATGTTGCGGAGGCTTCCTAGAGGTGGCGGATTTCCTCATTAAAGCTGGGGCGGACATTGAGTTGGGTTGCTCCACTCCGCTCATGGAGGCTGCACAGGAGGGCCATCTGGAGCTGGTCAAATACTTGCTGGCTGCTGGTGAGGCCTTCCTTCTGGTGTAATTCTTGAAAATATTTTCCTTTGTCTGTAACTTGGTATGTTCACACACACGTCTTGCTCTGTGTTCAGGGGCAAACGTCCACGCCACAACAGCTACAGGTGACACAGCTCTGACGTACGCCTGTGAGAATGGACACACTGATGTGGCCGACGTGCTGCTTCAAACAGGGGCTGACCTGGTTTGTAGATTTTCAGATTTTTATTCTTTTTGTTTTGGGTTTTCACAATTAAGGCTTGTGTGTAATTGACTGGTGTCTTGTTTTTAGGAACATGAATCAGAAGGGGGCAGGACTCCACTGATGAAAGCAGCCCGAGCAGGACACCTGTGCACTGTACAGTTTCTCATCAGCAAAGGCAAGTTGCAATGTTCTAAAATAGAGATGCAGCAATTAATCAGTGATTATAAATTATAATAAAAAAAGTCAATAATGAATTATCACTAATTAATTGCTTTTAAGCAAAATAAGATTTAATAATTAAATAAAAACATAATATCATCAGTGAATCCACTTCAAAGTAGAAAAAATGTCGAATGTTTACATTAGGTATTAAAGATTAACATTGCCAGCCTTATTGCAAATAAGCTTTTTACTATCACTACTTTAAAGGTTGTGGGGTTGGTAAGATTTTTTTCGATTTGTTTAGCAAGCATCTTTTTTGTAATATTTATTTGTTCAAAATACATTAAATATTGTGAAATAATATAAATATTTAAATAGCTAGCTCATGATGAAATGTCACAATTGATATCAGATTCAAATCAAATGTACAATTTATATACATAGCATCTTACATACAGTACAGATGTAAGAAGTGTCTTATGTTTCAAATAGCTTTTGTTGTATTAAAATATATTTATTTGAAATAGAAGTCTTTTCTAACAGCATGTCTTTAATGTCACTTTTGACTACATACTTTTTTTAATATCTTACAAACTTTTCAGTTGTAGTATTCATAGAGCATTTTTACATTAAATGAATGAGGAACATCTCAGAGTTATTAAATGCCCGCTTCTGCCCCCTTTGTTAGTTATTTTGCATTGTTTGAAATTCAGTTATCCCTGTGCCTGCAGGTGCTAATGTAAATCGAGCCACAGCCAACAATGATCACACAGTGGTTTCTCTGGCTTGTGCTGGGGGCCACTTGGCTGTGGTGGAGCTGCTTTTGGCCCATGGTGCTGACCCCACTCACAGACTGAAGGTGAGGGTATCAGACAGTGAAGCTGTCCAGATGGTTATGGCTGCTATTTGGTGGCACAAACTCTGGCCAGTCCTCAGTGTTAATTAATTTCTCTTATATCCACAGGACGGCTCCACGATGCTGATTGAAGCTGCTAAAGGTGGTCACACTAATGTGGTGTCCTACCTGCTAGACTACCCAAACAACATTTTGTCAGTCCCTGCCCCTGACCTGTCCCAGCTCACACCACCCTCTCATGACACTTCTCAGGTGAGCTGAAACATGCTTTACTCTCTACAGCAGTTGTAGAATAACTACAAATTACCCTCTTTTTATATAGAAACCTAATTTTTTTGTGTGTATGTACCGTGAATAGTGTAACAGTTTGAACTTTGATGTAACTGATTGTCGATTTCACTTAACGTGCAGGCCCCACGAGTCCCATTCCAAGCCCTGGCTATGGTGGTGCCCCCCCAGGAGCCAGACAGAGTGCCCTCCACCATCCCCACACCCCCACCCGTTATAAGCAAAGGTTAGATTGAGCTAAAATCAGCTAAAAGTGTATTTCAAGATTCAAGTTTTTGAAGTCAATATACCCTTTTTTTTCTTTTTTTTTATAATTTGCATGTGTACATGAATTTATGCTTTTCCACATTTGTTTCAAGCTACATTTACATATGGTTTGGAATCATAGGAATAAAAGGATTTAAAAATAAGATCTGTACAGTTACGATACATGTTGTGGAGAGTCAGATTTCAAAAGGAGACATTCACGTAGCCGTAGAGTTTACTGCAAAGGTGTTCATGCACAGACTTATGATGCTTGACCAATATCAGCTTTTCGGGTTTAAGCTTAAGTCTCGTTTCCCTTCTAGGTGCATCCAAGCAGAGATTAAGCTCCCTTCAGAGCAACTCTGTGGCCTCGGGTGGCTTAGACGCCGACCTTCTGCCGCCCTTCCACCCCTATCAGCCTCTGGAGTGCATCGTTGAGGAGACGGAGGGCAAGCTGAACGAGCTGGGCCAGCGCATCAGTGCCATCGAGAAGGCCCAGCTCCAGTCCCTCGAGCTCATCCAGGGCGAGCCGCTCACCAAAGACAAGATCGAGGAGCTGAAAAAGAGTCGTGAAGAGCAGGTGCAGAAGAAGAAGAAGATCTTGAAGGAGCTGCAGAAGGTGGAGCGGCAGTTGCAGCTGAAGACGCAGCAGCAGTTCACCAAAGAATACATGGAGACAAAGGGGCTCAAGGAGGAGCTGGGCCAGGCGGCAGGGGTGGAGATGCCCGGCACCCCCCTGCCCCTACAGGCCACACAGCTGGGCTCTGACAACGAGTGTGAGGGGAACCGCAAAGAGGATGACCGCAGGCCCACCCCCACCAATGAGGAGGATGAAGACGAGGAGGAGGATGAAGACGACATTGACTGTGCCAAGCTGCCACAGGTGAACACCATTCTGCAGCCACCGCCGCCTCCTCCGCCTCAGAACCAGGCCCTCCAGAGCCCCCCTCTGCAGACCAGCTTCGTCCCCATCCAGCCTCTGACCCCGCAGCTGTCCACAGATTTCAGTAGCGCTGAGTACCCGGGGAGCAGCAGCCCAGACCTGCAGAGGGTGTTGCTGGGCCAACCGCTCACAGGCTTGGGCCCGGGGCTTCTTGCGCAGGCATCTGACGGACTCATGGTCGCCACACCCGCACAGACGCTCACAGATACGCTTGATGACATCATGGCGGGTGAGCTCACTGCAGCTGTGGCTTCCTTTTAGGATGTTGACCAGTGATAAGAAATGCAATAACTGTTTTAGCATTGGGAATTAAAAAAGTAGTTTTCCCAAAATATTTTAATTACCTCATAATTTGGGCACCCTCAAGCCATTCCAGGTGTATGCGACTTTCTTCTTTTTAGACTAATACATTCAGAGTTACATTTAAAAAATACGCTGGCTCTTCCAAGCTTTTCCATGTTTCAAAGGCCAGAAAAATGACATCCTTGTATAGTGCTCTACACGACGCGTGTGTCAGTAGAGGTCTTCTGAAGTCAAGTGATGCATTTTTGTAAGAAAAAAATGTCAAAATGTATTCCTTCTATTAAATGAATTGAGGGTGTGTAGATCATAGTAAACCATGTACTTAACTAACAATAATGTCCATAATTAACAATATTTGTGTGTAACTTAACATTTTAGAAGCTATTCAATTTACATTTCAAAGTCATCTTTTTCTGGCAATTTAGACCAAAAATAGTGATGACTTCTCTTTCATAAAGAGGAATATGCCCAGATTTATGGCCAATTAAATGCTTTCTTGAACGCTTTCTTCAGTTACTTGCCACTTGCCAAGGCATCATTTCATATTTTAGGTACTTAAAAAAAAAAGCTAAATATAAATATATTTAAAATAACAACAACCAAGAACAAAGTTGATAAAACTAAATTTGAAGCAAAATATATAAAAAAGTGCAAATATTATAGATATTCTAAAATATACCTGATCTGACTGTCTTTGCAGCTGTGAACAGCAGAGTGCCGGTGGTAAACACTACAACTTCACCCTCCCCTCAGCCCTCCGCACAGACGCCCATCAACACAGCCTCCCCACCCTCCATGCTTCCTCTCTACCCCTCTGTGGACATTGACGCACATGTAAGACCATCTTCTCTACACATAAACAGCAATCATATAGCACAGAAGACCTCTTGGCAACATTTGTAGACATGATAAAACTGCGTCAGATACATATTTGTTTTTAAGCATCGCTGCTTGATATTTGTTCTTGTCAGACGGAGAGCAATCACGACACAGCGCTGACCCTGGCCTGCGCAGGTGGCCATGAAGAGCTTGTCTCAGTGCTCATTGCGCGTGGGGCCAACATTGAGCACCGGGACAAGAAGGGTAAGAGGCTCCTTCATAATTTTCACTGATGTATATTTGTATAGTGAACTTGCAGAGATGTTGAGTGTCCTTGTATGTCTGCCCATAGGATTCACTCCCTTAATCCTAGCAGCCACTGCAGGCCATGTGGGTGTGGTGGAGATCCTACTGGACAAGGGAGGGGACATTGAAGCTCAGTCTGAGAGGACCAAAGACACCCCTCTGTCCCTTGCCTGCTCGGGTGGCAGACAAGAGGTACATAAACAGCTTTGTTTCAGGCTCTTCACCAATTAAGCTAATAACCAGTGTATGAATGTGCAGAGCATGGAAGGAATTGTGTAATCCACTTATACAAATTTTATCACTGGAAATCTATATATAATTTTATTTGTGATTCCCACGTTTGTACAACACCAGTGTAACCAAAAACAGAAAAGTTTTTCCCTTGTGCTTTAAAAGTTTCACGTTTATAAGACAAAGTTTTCAAAATGATTGGCTTGTACACATTTGTGAAAACAGACAAAAAGGCTGTATTGCATATGCCAGGCCTATATTTGACGCTGTAACATTTTTAGTAAATCCACACATTGCTGAAGAAGCATTAACAACAACAACACTACCATGCATTCTATCATTGTTGTCTGTTTGTTTGACTGGTGTCCCGTTTGAATCCTCTCCCGTTTGACTCCATTTTTTATAAAAGTCAGTGTTGGTAATCAAAATGCAATGCTAATTCAATTTAACAATTTATAGAAAATTTACTCATTTAAATGTTTAGGAATCATATGATTTTTTTTTTCTCAAAATAAACAAAAAAACTAAACATTAACCAGACTTTTATTTTGATCAGTTAAATGCGTGAGTTAAATGAGTTTCTGTTTATTTGCATATGATGATAGCTTTTCTCACATAAAACTATAAAATGCCAATGAGGTGACTTTCAAATCAGCTCTGGAAGTAAAGTTGTTTGTTTATGTCCTCAATTAGTGAGGTATCATGTAGTAAACCAAGCTGCTGCATTAACACAAACATGTAGAAGCTTATTTCTGATGGTTTAATATTCACAGCCACTTTTTCACATTATGCTGCTAATTCCATTTTTATGACTAGTTTCTGTGATTCTGTCTGCATTTTCCTCATTGTGGAAGCCACAGGACCATATACATTACTATTTATCTCAATCTTTCCAGGTGGTGGAGCTGCTGTTGCTTCGTGGGGCTAACAAGGAGCACCGTAATGTTTCTGACTACACCCCGCTCAGTCTCGCAGCCTCGGGTGGCTACGTCAACATCATCAAGATCCTTCTGAATGCTGGTGCTGAGATCAACTCTAGGTCAGAACATCTGCGTCCATTGGTTTAATCAGTTGTCTTAAGACTCATATTACGATTCTGACTGTGTAAACTCTTGTTTCAGGACTGGCAGTAAGCTGGGCATTTCACCACTGATGTTGGCAGCCATGAATGGTCACGTGCCTGCGGTGAAGCTGCTGTTGGACATGGGCTCTGACATCAATGCACAGATCGAGACCAATCGTAACACAGCACTGACCCTGGCCTGCTTTCAGGGTCGAGCAGAGGTTGTCAGCCTACTCCTGGACAGGAAGGCAAATGTGGAACACCGTGCCAAGGTCTGTAATTACATGTTGTTACTTGGGCAAAAAAGAAAACATGAAATTAGAACTTCTTATTTAGTAAAATGCTTTCTGGCTGTAAATCCATATAAAAAGTCTAGTATGTGTGTAGTTGAAGAAAACCATGGCTTGAGTGGATGAAACATTCAAGATTAGTTTATTTGAAAGATGTTGTATCTTTATTTGAATATAAATGTAAATGGCCTTTCCACTAGACTGGCCTCACCCCTCTCATGGAGGCTGCGTCTGGTGGTTATGCTGAAGTGGGCCGTGTGCTGTTGGATAAAGGAGCGGATGTCAATGCGCCTCCAGTTCCCTCCTCTCGTGACACTGCCCTCACCATTGCTGCAGACAAGGGCCACTACAAGTTCTGTGAGCTTCTCATCAGCAGGTAAATATTAAAGCACTTGTAGTGTACAGTACCAATCACTCCTCTTTCCAGAATTTATCATCTCATGCTGCTGTTTCTGTTCTGGTCGTGTAGAGGGGCTCACATTGATGTGCGAAATAAGAAGGGGAACACCCCATTGTGGCTGGCTGCTAATGGTGGCCACTTTGATGTGGTCCAGCTCTTGGTGCAGGCTGGGGCTGACGTGGACGCAGCCGACAACCGCAAGATAACCCCCCTCATGGCAGCATTTCGCAAAGTGAGTGATGGTGATAGGATTTGTGGACATCTTGCAGTATAACAATTCTTTTTATAGAGTAGCACCAGTGATGCATAATGAGTAAACTGCCATAATCACTGAAATGTCTTTTTTTAGGGCCATGTAAAAGTGGTGCAGTATCTGGTGAAGGAAGTCAACCAGTTTCCATCTGATATTGAGTGCATGAGATACATTGCAACTATTGCGGATAAGGTATGAAAGACTTTCTAGTGATGCAGAGCATATTCATAGAAAACTGTTTTAATCATTTGGGAAGTCTTTAATGGCTATTTATGTTTACAATCTTTAGGAGCTGCTCAAGAAGTGTCATCAGTGCATGGAAACCATTGTCAAAGCCAAAGATCAGCAGGCGGCTGAAGCAAACAAGAACGCCAGCATTCTGCTCAAGGAGCTTGATCTGGAAAAGGTTTGTCTCTTCAGATTACCAGTTAGATTAGCTAACTAGCTTTTTGAGGATTTTTATATATCAGTCAACTTTTTCGACACAATGCATCATTGTTCTTAAATTGTTGTAACAGTCTCGTGAGGAAAGCAAAAAGCAGGCTCTGGCTGCAAAGCGTGAGAAGAGAAAGGAGAAGCGCAAGAAAAAGAAGGAAGAGCAGAAGAGGAAGCTGGAGGAAGAGGAGGCAAAAGTGAAAGAGGTGTCGTGTGAAATGCTGGATCAGAAGGAGGACTCTGCCGAAGGTCAGGAAAACTTTAGGCCCACATATCATGGAAAAACAAAGTAATGTCTGAAATAAATAAAATGGTTAAAATTAGTGGATTTGAAGAATAATCTGTACAGCTTCTTAAACCCAAGGTCAATCTATTCATTTGTTTTCTGTTGACGCATGAAAAAAATTTGTATTTCAACTTCTATTCATTAAGTTTACATTTAATATGAAGCATCGCTTTTCAGTTTTATCACACGAGTCTGATATTGTTTTGAAGCTCATTTACATGGCATGACACATGCACTGCAACACAGCTGGAGTAGAAGCATTAAAAAGCTGAAACAAAACTGCCTTATATGCAATTTGCTGTGCAGGGTGATTTGCGGATTCTAAAATACGATTTCTTTGGCTAATACTCAAAAATACTGTTTTTGCCCCCCAAAAATATACATTTGGGTAAATACATTTTTTTGCATCACTAACCTTTTGTCTTTTTTACCCTGCAGAGGTGGAGGTTCCCATCGAGCCTCCAAGTGCTACCACCACCACAACCATCGGTATCTCCGCCACCTCCGCAACCTTCACTAACTCTTTCGGCAAAAAGCGAGCCAATGTGGCCACCACACCAAGCACTAATCGTAAAAACAAAAAGAACAAGACCAAGGATTCACCGAGCGAACCCATTATCCTTCAAGACCCGCAGGTAGCGCTGGCACAGCAGAAAGCCGACAAAAACAAGATCCACGGAGAACCTCGAGGGGGTGGGGCGACGGGCGGCACTAGCGACTCTGATAATCTAGATAGCACCGACTGCAACAGCGAGAGCAGCAACGGCAGTAAGAGTCAGGAGCTCACAGACCTGCCTTCATCATCCTCCTCTTCTTCCTCTGCCCCTACGGTCTTTGTGGGCTCTAACCAGCCACACTTCGCAAATGAGAAGAGACATGGGCTATCGCTGCCGGGCTGTCGTGAGGAGAAGGTCTTGGTATCCATCTCCAAACCACAGATGAAGTAAGAGTTTATATACCCCTGTTTGTCACTACTTCAGCAAGACAAAGTTAATTAGTGCAAAATGTCAATTTACCTTACAAACTTGGAGAGAGCAGGCTTTTGATGGGTCTTGCCCAGCTGTTTATTTCCTCAAATAGTAAAATATGGTCATTCACTATAGACAAAAATATCACCAGTATTTCATATAACAAATTACAAGCAAAGATTTTATTTTTTTATGATTTAATAAGCATTTAATTGTTGCATATTTTTGGCCAAAACAGTACATCTAAGGGGAGGTAATTAAACTTCTTGTTCTGTTCTCATAAACAGATCTCATGAGATCAGTGACTTGACACCCAGTTCCCTTCCCACCTCATTCAAGACCATTTCACTGCCAGTCACCTCGCCCAACAGTAAGATGAATCTCACTAGCCCAAAGAGGGGCCAGAAGAGAGAAGAAGGGTGGAAAGAGGTGGTTCGGAGGTGAGGAACATTATATATGCTTTTATGCTTAATTTTTTATCAAGTAATTGAGCAAAGATGTAACGGTACATGTTTATGCTATCAGGCTTCATTCATTAAACAGGATAAAAATCTAAAAGGTTTACCATGCAACAAGGACATAAGCAGAATGATCTGAGTATTTTAGAAAGTTAATTTAGTTTTAGCTGTGTGCTAAAAACCCTCTGTAATCAAATCATACATCCCTGGCACACGTCTAGCACTTTCATTGAGTTTCAAACTTTGTCATTTCTTTCTTAGATCCAAGAAGCTCTCTGTCCCTGCCTCTGTGGTGTCTCGAATTATGGGTAGAGGTGGCTGCAACATTACGGCCATCCAAGATGTTACTGGTGCACACATCGATGTGGACAAACAGAAGGACAAGAATGGAGAGAGAATGATTACAATCAGGTAATGAAATATGCCTTTAAAAATAAGGTTTTTAGGATGCTAATGTAATTGATTTATCCTTCTTACAAATGTTTCTTTCATTTTGTTTGCAGAGGTGGCACAGAGTCTACACGGCATGCAGTGCAACTGATCAACGCGCTGATCCAGGACCCAGCCAAAGAGCTAGAGGACCTGATCCCTCGTAACCACATCCGACCGCCTGGCGCCAACACCAAAATCAGCTCCACCTACACAACCTCTACTGGGGCCACAAGCACTACTGCAGCCAGTTCAAAAGGCCTGCCATCTGTAGTGCCCTCCGCCAATGTGTCTTTCCAATCCACCACCAATTTCACAGCTCAACAGGCTGGCAAGATAGGCAAAAGTATAACACCAGGTGTCAGGCCCCCGTTTGTTTCTTTGCCGCCCCTCGCTTATGCTCATCCTCAGCTTGCTCTTCTTGCAGCCCAGACAATGAACCAGATCCGGCACCCACGATTGCCTATGGCACAGTTTGGTGGCACTTTCTCACCCTCTCCCAACACTTGGGGTCCTTTTCCTGTGCGTCCTGTGAGCCCCGGTAGTGCTAACAGCTCACCCAAACACAGCGGTAATTCTGCACCACGTCTCACCAGCTCTACTCCGGCACATGTCGATCATCCTACAGCTCCTGTATCCAGCACCTCAACTCCCACTGCATCCACAAGTTCTCCCACCAGTACGGCACCTGCCAACACCCCCACGCCTTCCTCTGTACGGAAACAGCTTTTCTCCTCAGAGCCCAAGTCTGTGGCTGGAATTGCTGTAGTCACTACAAGCAGCAATGTGCCCTCAGCACAGGTCGCACCTTCTCCTATCAGTTGCGCTCCCACGACCCCTACGACCCCTCCACCTCCATTCGCACCCACTGCTCCAACTCCACAGCATCCCCCAAAGCCAGAGCCGGCCAGCCTTAGCACCCCGGCTAAAGAGAAGCCTGTCACGGAGATTGCAGCACCTGCTGCAGGAGCTCCATCTGAGGGGCCCAGCACCTCTGCTCCCCTGCACTTCACCTCATCTCCCTCATGCCCCTCAATGCTGCCCCCACAGCCCGAGAGCCGGCAGTCGCTTCCGTCACACTTTCCCTCCAGCACAGAATCCAGTTCCTCTTCCTCATCTCAGCCAGGCTCATCTCACCCTGTCACACGCCTGCCACCTCCAATCTCCAGCAGCACCATCACTAATACCAGCAGCACCTTACCTCATTACGGCTCCCCCACAGCGCCCGGTGTGTCCCCGCGCATGCAGCCACCGGCACCCTACTACCCCATGGCTCCAGGGGCCCTACAGGAGCAGCAGTCTGTGTTTGTGCCTCCGGGAGCCACACAGGAGACCCTTAAACAGCAGCAGCCTCCGCCTCAGCCCAGCCTGGCTCCAGCAGGCATGCCTCCTCCCTCTCTTCCAATGTCCTCCACCATGGGCATGATAAATGGCTCTCAAATGCACCTGCACAGTGGAAAAGCGCAACTGCCCCCCAACTTTGGCCCTGCCGCTCTCTTTAATCACTTCAGCAGCATCTTTGACAACAACCAGGTGGGCAACAACCAGGTTTGGGGTGCCTGCCATCTACCTGCTCGTACCCCGCCGGAGCAGCCCTACAGTGGCACAACAAATGCCTACATAGGGGGAATGGGGCAAATGGAAAGCGTCATGCCACCTCCTGATGGCTCAAAAGCGCCAGGGTATCGCTGCTCCACACAGCGGATGGTCTCCAGTCCCATTGGTGAGTGCGGCAGTTTATTTCAAGTGTCGAGTCTTGCTCCCATCTTTCTATTCCATCTTTTATGTTTTGCTTCAGCTTTCTCCAACGTCCCCACCTGCATATCTAGTAATCCTGAAGACCCTTGTTGGATGTAGGATTGGATGTCTTTTTATTTATTTATTTATGTTTTATGAGATTTTAAAGTATATTAAAGTAACAGGTTTGGTCAACTAAGTTGTTAGTTGGTTAGTCACGGAAAAAAATATTACACAAATAGTGCGCATGTTGTCAAACAGAGCATTTGTGTGCTGCATGAGCTGAGAGTTTACTAAAGCGCCTGATGTGTTTTAAAATCTTTTACAATTGAGAAGTGATTCGAGCTTAGCAGCGCAGACAAACACACAGCCAAGAGCTCGTTAAGTGGATCTGGTCATATTTATTGTGATGATCATTTTCGTGATTGTAAACGAAAGTGTGGGATCATTCTATCACTTCCACATCTACTGCATCAGATTCAACGCATTTCGGTTTGCTGTATATTTGTTGGTTAATTTAGTTATTTATATATTTAACTAACACAAATATTGAATAGCTAAGGAAAGACTTTTTACTGTTTTACTGAAAGAATGTTACAAATCATACTTTCTCAGCCCCCTTAAACTCAACTATTTTCCCCATATTTGCTTTAGTAGGCTTAATTTAATAAACGGGTGATTAGTCGGCTAATGGCTTTAATAAATGACTACTGGTCGACTAAGAAAATCTGAACACTATGCTACGAACCAGTTTCAAAATTTACCTTCACTGGCCAAAAAATTACTGGTCTCTTAAAATAAACTACTTTGTTCCTTTTGGAATAATTATTTTGTTGAAACTTGCATATTCACATACATTATCTGTGACAAGTAAAACCATTTAGTGAGTATTAAAATCTTGTATTAAAAATATTAATATATACATTTTTTAAAATCATGAATACAAATTCATGTCATTTAGCACAATCTAAATCTAAGATGCTTCTGGTTCAGTACTGACACCTTGTGGACAAAGTAGTCCAAAAAAAATATCCAAAGCGCATGTGTGACCTGCTCATAAATTGTTTGCACAGTTAAAACATTTTTGCTACAAAAGTACAGCAAACAGGTTATACAATAATTACAAATAACAACATCTGTCTTGGAGCTAAACTCTCTTGGAAAGTGGCTGCCCAAGAAAAGCATTATACACCCTGCTTTAAGTGAATTATAGCTAAAGATCCCGCTGCTTGTTTATTTGTTCAATTGGGGTCAAATTCTTTCAGTAACACTCTTGTATTCACTCTCTACAACAGGAATACACCCCATGGATGGCTCAATGTCCTCATCCACTGCGCTCACCAGCTTCACTACAAGCATATCTGCAAGTCCTGTTTTCCTGCCGGGTCCTGCTCCAGTGGGCACACCCTCCTTCAGCCGCCAGCACTTCTCTCCCCATCCCTGGAGTGCCTCCACCTCTTGTACGTCAACAAACCTTGTCCTTTAAATTCAGATGGACCACAAATATTGACAACTATTATCAGACCAATGCGATTTTACTGATGCTCTTTTCATTTCTCATTAATTGTAGGCGAGTCTCCAGTGCCCTCAGTGTCCTCTGGGGCATCGTCACCTCTTTGCACATCTACGGTGACTCCTGCTCTGATACAGGCGAAACCTAGTAGCTCCAACCAGCAGGACCGCAAAGTGCCCCCACCCATCGGAACCGAGCGATTGGCCCGAATCCGGCAAACTGGCTCAGTCAACCACACCATGCTACCCACCAGCTACACCCCACCAGTTGGACAGGGTGGCATCTGGTCTTTTGGAGTGGGCAGTGCCTCCGGTGAGCATGACTTAGATGTAGTTGACATTTACGAATTGTTTCACAAAGGAAACCTGAAGAAATTAATATGGAACTGGAACTGACAGATGAGGCAGCCAAAAAAAGACTTTCTCTGAGAGTGACAGAATGTTTAATTCGTCCTTCCGATAAAAAAAAATATATATATATATGCAAACAATGGAATGGGATAATAAATTGCAAGAGATCAACCCAAGCATATATTAAAGACATTTCACATTTTATTTTTGATGTGCCATCAACGTGTAATCACGCTCAAGCCTCTCTTACCATAAAACATATTTTATTAGAATGACAAGACTTCTAGACAAGATTTTTATACTTAGAGGGCTTTGATGAATGTTTTTAAAAATGTATGCCCTGAAGAGTTATTTTTTCAAACAATGAAGTAAAAAAATCATATCTAATGTTTTTAATGTTTGTTTTTGTAATTTCCATTTATTTTTATGTATTTCTTTATTTTCTATCATCTCTTATTGAAATATGAAGTTGTTATTGAAGTTATTATTATGTAAAACGTTTTTATCTTTGTTGATCTTAGCATAAAATAACCATAAGTTGCTGATGTGGCAATAAATAAATAAACTTAGTTAATATCTCTGTTTTTTTCTTCACAGAGACTATGTCCGGCTGGTCACAACCCCTAATGGGAGGAGGGCCAGTGATGCACCAGCAGATGCAGGAGTCTTCGGCCTTCTCTCAACACCAGGCTATGGAACGAGATGACACTGGGATCGTGGCTCCATCCAACACTTTCCATCAACCTTTGCCCACCAACTTCATGGATTTTCCAAAGGTACACACTGCACAGTGATGACTTTTGATAGTTTTATTATGCTGAGTTTACATTGCACGATTTTCAAAGATCTGAGGTAGCATTCAGTATCAGCGGTGTTCACATTGCACAGTGGATCGGTGACAGGAGGTTACACACTGCATGACTTTTTACAGTAGGAAGAATCACCTACAACTTTTGGTGTGTTCCAAAGGGGATATATATCGCCCTCCGAAGGGCACTTTGGAGTGAAAACACTCGAGGCCACCATATTGAAGTGTCGTTCCAAACGGAATAAATGGTTTCGAGGGGTATAACTGATGGACATTTCAGAGCCCCATAATTCATTGCGCAGGGAAGTTTGGTGTCTTCCTCTACACCCACCTACCCAATTTATATTTTAATTGAACATGCATCAATATGCATAACTCCAAATAGAATACTACAACTGGTAAATGAACAGTGTGCAAAAAGACAGAAAATTATGCCAAGTGTAATATACATTAATTTTGAGGGAAGAGATTTAGGAAAAAAAGCTAAATCCTGCCGTCCTAACATCTAGTAAAACTCATTATAAAAGATTGAATGTTATGGATCAGGGGGCGGCCAACCCAGCCTCTCTTCGCTCCCTGGGGCTCAGCGTTGGTTGTGGAAATTTCTAATTGTACCAAAACAAACAATTACAATTGGCAAAGATTAGCAATAAAAATTCGGAAATGTGTGTTAACTGGCAGAGTTGAAAGAGCAGAAAACCAGCAGACAAAAAGTGCAACAAAGTTTATAAATTTGCTCATTAAGATGACACTTGAGTGCATTCCCAAAAATTAATTTTTTGACCCCTACACTCTTCATCCTTTCGGAGTCGTCGCTCCTGAGGGTAAACTCTTCAAAAGGATTAGGGCATAGGGATTGACACCAAATTAAATGCAGTACGTGTCTGGTACGCAACATAAACCCTCCCCAAACCTCCCACTACCCTGTATAGTGCTCTTTCATTGGCTGATTTTGCAAATTGTTGACGAATTAAATTCGAGTGCAGTGTGAACTCCATTAGTTCTGCACAAAAAAGGCAATTTGAGTTTGTAGTTTCACAGACAACTTTTGTGTTTTGTCAACTCTATAGGGGCTGCCAATGTCAATGTACGGTGGCACGATGATCCCTCCTCACCCTCAGATGGCGGAGGGTCCTGGAGGCCCTGTGTACAACGGTCTTCACACTTCTGACCCTGCCTGGAATCCCATTCTAAAGGTTGTACCCAACTCTGCTGAGAACGCAGACCCACAGCAGGTAGTTGCCAACCCGACTGAAAGTGTTTATAAATTAAAGGCAGTTTTTTCTTTTCTTTTTCTTTTTGTCTTCCTGACTGTTGCGATCTCCTTGTTGCAGGTATGGCCAGGCACTTGGGCTCCACATGTGGGAAATGTGCATCTGAATCATGTCAACTAAACTGTGATCGAGAGGCCTAGGAGCAGTAACAAGAAACACGTTAAAAAGAACAAGATAATTACCTAATTACTGAGACGTGGTATTAACCTAGATGTGTCCCCCCAAAAAATGTTAAACAAGTTCTGAAATTTGAGAGATGGACACCCTCGATGTGCCTAACTAAAAAGAAAGAATCCAGTGTGGGATTTAACGCGTTTACCACTGTCTATGAACAAATCGATTGCCTGTTCAACAGGATACATACTGAGTAGTATAGCCATTTTGACATATAAGCCCCACGTAAATGCGTTCTTGGTCGGCAGGGCTCAATAGGACAGTGCGCTATTTATACTTGGCCAAGACCTAGATGATTGCGTAAAGAATGAAATCAGACCTTTTAGAGTGGTAAATACCTGTATAATTGTTTACATACTGAAAAAAGGGTTAAAAATGAGAGTAAATTTCATGTCGTATAGTGGCTCTACTTTATGTAGCTTGTATTAATGTGAAATATTTACCTTAATATTCAATAAAAAGTTGGAAATGTATCTGGTGTGAAAGTTATTTCAATCCGTTGAGTTTATGATACTACTTGACTGTTATGTTTTAAAAATAAGACACGCTGGTACATTAAGGCACACATTGCACATGACTGGTTAGAAATCAAAGACATTATTTTGGCATGTAAATGGACACATTTACGCATTTCTCTGTGTTCTGAAAGTCTGACCATAATGTCAGGATGACCTACTAGGAATTTAAACTTCATGTAATATTACGACATCCGTTTTAGCTGTACTTATTTAAACCTGCACCTTTTTTCTCTCTAAGCCCAGTTTATACTCAAATAATAGACCATATTGCAATATTATGACATGGTAGATTTATTTTATAGTAGGATAGATGATTTAGTTAATGGGCTTGATAAACTAACCACGAACTCACACAAACTGAGAACTTAATTTAGTTTTTTTTTTATTTAGTGCAGCTATTGGGGTATTGTTGAATGCCTCTATTATACTACATTTTAAACTTATGGCAATGTTGTAGTTTTACAGCACTGGGTCTCAGGGGCAGCAAGTTTTGCTTTTGCCCATTGCAATATGAAGAATACTAAAAGAAAATGTTTAAGCTTACTTGTTATAGTTGTTTTAAATAAATTTTATGATTACAGAATATGAAGTATATTTAAGGACAAAATTATTTATTTGTTGACTACATTATTGTGTGAATTGTGGAATGTGTGGATTTAAAACGTGCCAGTATGATTAGGATTGGTTTGCTTAAAAAAAATCAAATAAAATCCCAGTAGTCTAGGGGGGGGGGAATCTTACATTCAACGTATAATTTATTGTGTGTGTGTGTGTGTGTGTGTGTGTGTGTGTGTGTGTGTGTGTGTGTGTGTGTGTGTGTGTGTAAACTTTAGATGTTCTTTAGACTTGTTTAAATGGCCAGATGTGCTGCCCATACAGGGAGGGAAACCTTGAGTCAAGTTGAGGACGATTATTCCTCAGGCAGGTCGGGCTTTTCGCACAGCACACGTTGTTTTGTTTCATCGTGTCCTCGCTCCGAATAACTCGTGCAGTACAGAGAGCTTGCATTCCATGAAATGGCTCTAAGCACTTGCTCCCTACCGAGGGCCTCAGCGTTATAAGTACGGAGTGTGATTCTTGTTTGTGATTGGCCGAATACTTCACGTGACAATTCTCCGCCCTCATCTCGATAAACATGTGGAGGACAGAAACACGGAGTGCTACTAGTAAATGGACCGAGACTTTACTGTGTGTTCGTGAAAGGCTCGCTAGTTAAATCATGTCAAACAGTTGCGAAGCTTCGTCGACCTGCCCGATCCCAAGCCGCTCCATCCACGAGAAGAGCTGGTCTCCACTCCCGGACAGTTACAGTCAGACACCAGGAGGAACTGTTTTCTCAACAACTCCCGGCGGTGAGACATTTTACCTTATGTATACATTTTTATTGTATTAGACGAGTGATATTGTTTTGTGTTGAGTTTTTCTACGCAAGTTGCTCGTGCACGCTTTGTTTTTGTATGACGTGAGCTTGGCTGCGCAATCATATGCCGCAGGCGATGCGCTGTTTACAAACTTTTAAACGCTTCTGTGATCAGTCTGTCAGTGGCCGTTTGATCATTTGTATTTTTTTTTTACCAATGCACGTGTGCTTTAAAACACTTTTGCAATAGGCTTTAGCCACGTTTTACTCTCACTAGATTGTCTGCTAAAAACGGTCTAAAACTAAACACGTGCGTCGTAAAGTAATTGGGTTGTTTATGGGAATTTACGGTACTTGATAAGAAAAAAAATAGTAATTTTTATTTATAACTTTTGACCATCTTTTTAAATTGCACCAACTTTTTGTAAATAGCAATCTCTACAACAAATCTGTAAGACAGTTTAAAAATGAAAATATAAAGGAAAGGTAAAAGACTGTACAACCTAAAACACATTTACAAACTATAACTTAACACCTCAATTGTCAATACTGATCACATGGGAAAACTCACATGGAGAAATGTGATTTTTCCAAAGTTGGCTTGGTTTCAGTTACAGCACATTTATCCATATAAACCTGTTGTGACCACATCCCTCGCGCAAAGCTTTTTTCAATCACAATCATGCAGATCATATTGATTTGAAAATATACCCAAGAACTCCTTTCATAAGCTTGCCAATTTCAGTTCAGGTTTTGGATTTATTTTTTCGTATCAAGCCAAACTTCAGGCAGTCCAATTTCACTGGGTCTTTATGTAGAAAGGGTGATGTTGCTCAATTTCCCCGCTTCATGGGTTACTACAGGACATCTAAACAGGGACTCCTTGTTTTAATCACTGTTTTTACTTGCATGTATTTCCATTAGAGAAACTTTACATTTACTTGGATGACACAACATGTTTTTCTAGATTCAAAGATTGAGCTGAACTCAACAGGAAGCTTGAAAAATGCTTTCAACTTGTGCCAACATTTTTTTTTTTTTCTTCTTCCCTTAAACCAATATTGATATCTTCCCCGCAGGAACTCGGATTATCTATGATCGAAAGTTTCTGCTGGAATGTCGAAACTCTCCAATCGCTCGCACCCCACCCTGCTGCCTCCCGGACATCCCAGGAGTCACGAGACCCTCACTGCAAATAACAGAGCAAGAGGAGGACAGCAAAGATCTGTCCAGTAAGAGACGCATCGCTTGCATCAATTTTTGTTTTCTTCCACTTGCTTTAAGAAGCTTGTTCAGTCTCATCCAACATCTCTCACATGTGGCTTAATGTATACCATTTTTGTTTTACAAAGCCGCAGTGTTGAGCAAAACCCGAGGAACAGGTTTAATCAAGTTTTTGATTGACTTCGTTTAAGTCATCAACTACATGAATGTCACATCACTGTTGCGTATAGTATGCACTGCATGTGACAGAGCAAGACCCACATGTGAATTTATGTACAGTATATGAGACGATGACAAAGAAAAGTGGTCATGATAAAGATAATGCATGATATTGTAAACATCTCTCTTAAAATGAAAATTGTTTAATTCTAAATCATTGGTTTTATATTTGGTGTAATATTTTATTTTGAGCTACAGCTATGGTACACATTATTTTAAAATGTCAACATTTTGAGCTTGAACCGAGCAAATTTTCTTCTAAAATGATTATTTTTAAATTGAGTACAAGATGTTTATATAATTATATGTCAGTTTTGTTTATTATATTGTTTTTTATTTTTATTTACACATCATAAATTAGTAATTCGTCTGCTCATTACATTGTTTTTATGAGGCAAAAAATGCTGACTAAATGCAGAGTTTGTATGGGTGCTGGAAATCCTTGAAATTGCAGCATAGTCCCTTTATGTTTCAATAGTCATGTCAAAGCAGTAACTAAATCAGCATACTATCACCTCAAAAACATTGCAAGAATTAGATGCTTTGTTTCCAGTGAGGACTTAGAGAAACTTGTTCATGCTTTTATCAGCAGCAGGGTGGATTACTGTAACGGCCTCCTCACTGGCCTTCCCAAAAAGACAGTCAGACAGTTGCAGCTCATCCAGAACGCTGCTGCCAGGATTCTGACCAGAACCAGAAAATCAGAGCACATCTCACCTGTCCTCAGGTCTTTACACTGGCTCCCAGTTACATTCAGAATAGATTTCAAAATATTACTTCTTGTCTATAAATCACTAAATGGCCTAGGACCTCAATACATTACAGATATGCTCACTGAATACAAACCTAACAGATCACTCAGATCTTTAGGATCATATAAACTAGAAATTCCAAGAGTTCAGTCAAAGCAGGGTGAATCTGCCTTCAGCTACTGCGCCCCCCGCTGCTGGAATCAGCTTCCAGAAATGATCAGATGTGCTCCAACGTTAGGTACATTCAAATCCAGACTTAAAACATATCTGTTTAGCTGTGCCTTTACTGAATGAGCACTGTGCTACGTCCGACAGATTGCACTATTATGTCTTTCTTTTCTTTTTCATTCTTTTATAACCTGTTTTAACACATTTTAATCTGTTTTTATCTGTTTTCATATTATTATTATTATTTTATTTTTATTTTATTTTTTTTATACTTGTCTCTTTTATTCCTGTTTATGTAAAGCACTTTGAATTACCACTGTGTATGAAATGTGCTATATAAATAAACTTGCCTTGCCTTGCCTTTATTAATTCCACAACGGAATGAACCGCCAACTTATCCAGCATATGTTTTACGCAGCAGATGACCTTCCAGCTGCAACCCATCACTGGGAAACACCCATACCCTGAGTGAACAATGCATGAAATGAAAAAACTAATTCATTAAAAATGAAAGATGAGACTTACGATTTGAGTAAATGACATTTAAAAAGGTAAATGACAGTCATTCGATGTTGGTCTTATAGCAAACATGCCATCAAAAATTTCCCTTGAATACTATACTATAAACCTTCATTAGATTATATCAGATGGTTATATGTATTTACATTTTGCCACACGTAAATTTGCTAATTCACCTGGGAAGGGGTTTAATTTGACTTTGGAAAAAGTGTAAGAATCCTGTAAATGGGTTTGAATTCACAAAATATAAGAATGCTCGTCATTGAGATACACTAAAGTTAGACAGAAAAAAAAATGTAGGCCACTCTCCTTTTTTTTTTCTTTTTTGCTAGTGCATTAAAAGCGCAGTCACATTTCAGTGTGCCTAAAATGACTTCATGAGAAAAACAAATATAACTGCATCTGACCTGCTCTCAGTCGGTGTGTCTGATTTCCATATCAGGAGAACATCCACAGGGTGACGCAACACTTTGAACCCTCTAACCGATCTCTCTCTCTCTCTCTCTCTCTCTCTCGTTTTCTTCCTCAGTTGATGACAGCCAGTTTGTGATTGACATATGATGTGTCTGCAGCTCCTCTGGATAAAGTGACTGTCTCAGCCTGTTCCACCAGAGCTCATTATCTGAAGGAAGATCACCCCAGCCGGCCGTTCCTTCATTATTGCTTCCATACGTTTTTTGTATTTTTTTGTATTACATGAAATACTCAGAGCCAGAGTCTCTGTTTTGGGGAGAAGTTTTTTTGTTTTGAGTTTGGTGGATATTATGGTGAAAATGCGGCTTTTGTTGTTGTTTTAATTCAGCAGCTGCGATTTAGTGCCGCCTTTACTCTTTATTTACAAACATTCTGAAGGTGACTCTATGCAATCTATACTTTTACTATCTTAGGATAGTTCAAATGCAACAATTTCATTTTTTGTAATGAAATTATGACCCTGTGAGGGCTGTTTAAGTCATATGCCGGAAATCAGCAGTTGGCTGACAATTGTTGTATTGTACGCTGTTCATTCTCTGGATATAATATGACATTTTGCAATAAAACTAATAGAAAACAGCATGAAAATCTCTTGACTTGTCTTTTCCAGGTACTTAACCTGGTGTATTCGAAGGTGTGTTCGAATTAAAGGTATAGTTCACCAAAAAAAAATTCCTCCCCTCAGGCCAACCGAGATGTTGGTGAATGATTTTATTTTTTCTCCCAGCATAACATTAGTTTTAGCTGAAATTCTTCGTTGAATCATAAAGGACAAATGACTTGGTACCAACACTTAATGAGAGTAAAAAAATTAATGTATACATGCAAAACAAAATGAATACTGTTTGCTCTTGATGATATATTGAGGTCTTATAAAGCAAAACATCTTTGCAAGAAACATTCCTTGCATGCATCACAATTCTGTGGGAAAAACAGGCAAAAATCAAGATTATGATGATAAAGAATGGAGCCAATTTCTAGATGATGTGATAGCAGAAATGTGAAGCCACTTTTGTTCTCCATTTTAAAATGACACTAAGCTCAAATATTACTGTTAGTCGATAGAGTTTTACTTAAGTTATTCAATTTTTGTATTTCTTTTTTTTCCCATTTGTTTAATGAACTTTTTAAAATAGCATTTATTTTTTCCTTACAAACCTAGATTCCTCGGTTTCCAACAGATCAGTGTGCCCTCCTGTCTAATGTCACATGGGTATAAAACAGCAGCTCCTGAGAACCAGAACACTGTAGTCACACAAGAAATGACTTGCATTGGAACATGATCAGTAAATGGGACACCTTCACGTCACTGGAATTTAGACCAGTCTTCTGTAATATCAGGAGTGCTTTTGTTTGTGTTTAAGGTGCCAATTTTGCATTTAACCTAGTATTTTATTTTATTTTATTAGGGATATTGCAGCATTGGCAACAACCACGGTATGAAGAGTGAAATTCACCTGTTGAGAATTAACCAAGGCTTACCACAAATAAGACAAAAGCCCATTGTTATTGCAGTTAAATCATGGTAACCACAAATAAACCATGCTTTTGCTACACCAAAACGTTTAACCATTTTATTTGTAGTAAAACTGCTAATTTAATTGAAATGCTACATAAGAATAGTAAGCAATGCAGCCCCCGAAAACACAAGGTTTCTATGCTGGAAACCATAGTTAATTTATTTGTGTATGTAAAATTGACAAATTATCCAGCTCTAGCACTGTTCTGGAGTCCTAAACTCTCCTAAAATGTCCACAAGCCACTCACAGAAATAAAACTTGACTTTAAGGAAATCTTTAATATGAACAAAGCCATCAATGAATTTTGAACAGAATCACTGCCAGATTAAAAATATTCTTCGGTATTTTCATGTGTAATTAACATTTTTAATGCGATGCTAATAAACATGGACTTCGTCACAGTATGCTACTGAAAATAAAATCAGTTCATGCAGAATAATACATAATTTCATAGCAGGAAGTTATTTTTAAAACACTAAATCGAATCTATAACAAGAGTTTGAAGTAAAAACATGTTGTGCAAAATCAGTTTTAATCACCTATATTGAAGTATAATTTACTTTTTCCAAACCTGTTTGACTTTCTTCTGTCAAGATGTTTTGAAGAAAGCTGGTATTTGCTTCTTCTACTATGGAAGTGAATGGTTACTGTTTTTCAGCGTTCAAAATACATTATTTTGTGTTCAACAGAAAAAAAAGAAACTGTAATAAAGTTTTAGTCAAAATGTGTAAGCACTTAGTACTCAAATAGTGAGTACTAAGTACTAACTCAATTTTAGGGTGAACTATCCTTTAAATGTAATTTTCCCTTTTGTAAGCAATGACATTATTTATTTCTAAATATACTTATATAGTAATAAAATGTGTGTATATAAGATAGATAGTTGTATAACGGAAGGAAGACTCTATATGAGCATATAAATAGCATGAGAGTCACTTTCCAACTGCTCCAAACATGACCAATATTTGTGTGTGTTTTTTCAAGTAAACAGTCAACAGTAATGTCCTTTCAGTCTTTTTACCCACACTACAAAAAAACTTAATGTGCACTTTATAGTGTGTACTTTGTCCTAAGCATGGGAGAATTTGGCCCATTCCTAGAATGTCACTCTGTCTGTACTGAGAAGTAATAAAGTGCACATTGCACATCCATTCTGGCCCTGAACCATGATCAGTACTGACCGGTTGTTCTGATAGCAGTTTGTTTCTTGTAATCTAAATGTGTTGATTCTTAGATGTTTTTTTGTTATTTTCTTTCTATGAAATCAGTAAAAAATGTGAGTTCATGATCAAAGCAATGAGAAGATTTAAGTTTAAAAGCTAGGTTCCATAAGATTTGTAACATTTGTATACAGTTTTCAACAAATACAGTGCCCGGCATAAATACAGTTTTGACAAAGAGGAAAAATCAAGAGAACCATTAAAAAATGTTAAATTTAGTTGAAATATAGTAGTTTGTAATTTATTTGAATTAGGATTCAAAATTTAAATGTTGTATTCCTTAAGATGTTAGGTGACCACACTCTTATTTTAATGAATTAGACTGTTTCATTTATTGAATTGGGCAGCACGGTGGCGCAGTGGGTAGCACAATCGCCTCACAGCAAGAAGGTCGCTGGTTCGAGCCCGGCTGGGTCAGTTGGCGTTTCTGTGTGGAGTTTGCATGTTCTCCCCGTGTTTGCGTGGGTTTCCTCCGGGTGCTCCGGTTTCCCTCACAAGTCCAAAAAACATGTGGTATAGGTCAACTGGGTAAGCTAAATTGTCCGTAGTGTATGTGTGTGAATGAGTGTATGGATGTTTCCCAGTGATTGGTTGCAGCTGGAAGGGCATCCGCTGCGTAAAACATATGCTGGATAAGTTGGCGGTTCATTCCGCTGTGGCGACCCCAGATTAATAAAGGGACTAAGCCGAAAAGAAAATGAATGAATTTAATGAATTAACAGTTTTGTTTAAATGCACCAAAATATATTGTCTACAGTCGTGGCCAAAAGTTTTGAGAATGTTGACGAGCACAAGGCTGGAGATCATTATGTCAGACTTATTGGGTTAGAATGGCAGACTTGACATGTTAAAAGGAGGGTGATGCTTGAAATCATTGTTCTTCCATTGTTAACTATGGTGACCTGCAAAGAAACACGTGCAGCCATCATTGCGTTGCATAAAAATGGCTTCACAGGCAAAGATATTGTGGCTACTAAGATTGCACCTAAATCAACAATTTATAAGATCATCAAGAACTTCAAGCAAAGAGGTTCAATTCTTGGTAAGAAGGCTTCAGGGCATCCAAGAAAGCCCAACAAGTGCCAGGATCATCTCCTAAAGAGGATTCAGCTGTGGGATCGGAGTGCCACCAGTGCAGAGCTTGCCCAGGAATGGCAGCAGGCAGGTGTGAGCGCATCTGCACGCACAGTGAGGCAAAGATGACCTGGTGTCAAGAAGGGCAGTAAAGAAGCCACTTCTCTCCAAAAAAAACATCAGGGACAGAGTGATCTTCTGCAAAAAGTATGGCGAATGGACTGCTGAGGACTGGGGCAAAGTCATATTCTCCGATAAAGCCTCTTTGCGATTGTTTGGGGCATTTGGAAAAAGTCTTGTCCGGAGAAGAAAAGGTGAGCGCTACCATCAGTCCTGTGTCATGCCAACAGTAAAGCATCCTGGGACCATTCATGTGTGGGGTTGCTTCTCATCCAAGGGAGTGGGCTCACTCACAATTTTGCCCAAAAACACAGCCATGAATAAAGAATGCTACCAAAACACCCTCCAACAGCAACTTCATCCAACAACAGTTTGGTGAAAAACAATGCATTTTCCAGCACGATGGAGCACTGTGCATAAGGCAAAAGTGATATCTAAGTGGCTTGGGGACCAAAACGTTGAAATTTTGGGTCCATGGCCTGGAAACTCCGCAGATCTTAATCCCATTGAGAAGTTGTGGTTAATCGTCAAAAGGCGGGTGGACAAACAAAAACCCACTAATGCTGACAAACTCCAAAAAGTGAATGTGAAAGAATGGGTTGCTATCAGTCAGGATTTGGCCCAGAAGTTGATTGAGAGCATGCCCAGTCGAATTGCTGCAGTCGAGGTCCTGAAAAAGAAGGGCCAACACTGCAAATACTGACTCTTTGCATAAATGTCATGTAATCGTGGATAAAAGCCTTTGAAACGTATGAAGTGCTTGTAATTATATTTCAGTACATCACAGAAACAACTGAAACAAAGATCTAAAAGCAGTTTAGCAGCAAACTTTGTGAAAACGAATATTTGTGTCATTCTCAAAACTTTTGGCTACGACTGTATATTTACTGTGAAATCTTAATTTTCTAAGGGGGTGTACTAATTTATGCTGTGGACTGTATACATTTATTGATTCTAAAAATGCTGTTTGTAAAATATATTTTCATCACAACATGATTAATGTACACATTCATATAATTATTATTATTGTAGCGTGATTTTGAAAGCTGACATAACTCAGTGTCAGTACGGCTGAAGCAGAGTGATGTGATCTCAGTAATACTGATAGTGTCAATGGTACACTAAAGCAGCTGTTGTTTTGTTCAACAATCTCCTCCTCATTTCTCTCGTCCTCAGCCTTGAGACCCAACCCTGGAAGTTCTTCGTGACGTGACGTAATGTTTACACCAGCTGCTGGCAGCTTCATTTTCTCTCATCAACTTATTTAAACAGTAATTGACTGGCACTGCTGAGTCTGACTGCCAGTTCATGATTGTCATTTTGAATGTCCTGGTGTGACTTTCTTTATCAAGCTCATGTCAGTGTTGAATGTAAGAATGCACCTTCTACTTAACTAGTTTACTTTTCATTCCGTCACAAATGAGCATGGCAATAGTCATGAAATGTTCAAAGTCAAGATATCCCAGGACTGTTGTCTTCGAAGGACGAAGGAGATCTCAGATTTATTCAAAAATATCTTAATTTGTATTCTGAAGATCTGTAGGTCTCAGGAGATTGGAATGACACGAGGGTGAATAATTCTCAACAAAACTTCATAACATATTAATATAGTACTTTTAACGTTAATGGCATGTACTAGGTCATTAATATTTTTATGATTATACCTACAAATCATAAACTGTGAAAACAAAAAAATGTACGACAAATTTCTACTTCCTTACACTACAAAATTGAAGCCAAAAAATATCCAGGTGTGGCCATCCTGCGCCAATGACGTCATCTGGAGCACGAGTCTGCGCAGTAGTTAATTAGCTTGACGGGTGCACGTTAAAGTGACACAACATCCTTCATTAGCTAAAATCAAGCTACTTTTCTAAAAAGAAATATTACCACGTGAGTAGGCTACACCTCAGTATGATATAATGACCTACCAAAAACGACAGTGTGATTTGATTTTCAGACTGACTGGCTTCTTTTCCTTATTCGTTTACGCCGAGGGCACGCGGGGATTATGACCTCAACTGCAGGCGTCCACTGGGAGTGAAATATTTTGGCTTCTCGTTTTCAGCACGTGTGGGGTACACTTCAGCAACAGCTTTACAGCATGTGTGCCAGTGAGTGTTAATCTTGTTCAATAGTGACATCTAGTGGTAAAACGATGCGTTCTGTCAAGAGTAGCCTACTGCATGAAATGCTTTACTTTGATAAAATTAAACCGAATACCTATATTTATGTTTTGTAGACGCTTTATTACGAAATATATAAATACAGACATATTGTTGTGTCATTCATGTATGAACATACTGCAAAGACAACACGATCCTAACTGCGGAAATAACCAGCAAATTCCTTTTACACGTGATTTTAAAGCCTCGTTGTGGTGTGTCAGGTAATTGTTTAGCATAACATTAGTTTCCGACGAGGATGGGATTCGAACCCACGCGTGCAGAGCACAATGGATTAGCAGTCCATCGCCTTAACCACTCGGCCACCTCGTCGCGCTGCTGACCATATATGTGCAGCACTTCCGGTGTTGATGATTCCTGGTATGCTGTTATTAGTTTATGGCCAGCTGTTTTAACGTACTGTACTATTACCAATCTAGTGTCTATATGTATTCTGTTAGAACTTATTTTTAGGTACTGTAAGTACTTGTAATCACTAGGTCTTTTTCTTTAGGTAGTTTACAAGAAACTTAAAAAATATATACTTTATGGTTATGTTTATTAGATACAAAGCTTACTCATTCAGAATCAGAAATGGCTTTATTGCCTTCTTATAAACATTATTATTATTAAACACACACACACACACACACACACACACACACACACACACACACACACACACACACACACACACACAAGGAATTTGGTTTCGTGACAGAAGCTTCTACAGTGCAACAGAATTACAGAGACAGGACAAGAAAAGAGATAATAAATATATTGCATATAAAGTAGTGAATGCAAATATGCAAATTGACAAGTGTATGTACAGGTATATGTGTATAACATAAGTGTATATGTGTATAAAAGTAGTGTGTATAGTAAGTAGTGATGTTTGTTTCACAATTACTATCATCAAGTGTTCATAAGATGGATTGCCTCAGGGAAGAAACTGTTTCTGTGTCGGGCTGTTCTGGTGCACAGGGCTCTGTAGCGCCGACCAGAGGGTAAAACTTCAAAGAGGCAGTGTGCTGGGTGTGAGGGGTCCAGAGTGAAGAATCTTACTAGTCACAGCATGCTTTTTACTCATCTTATATTATGACTACTCAGTTTGGTCATAGCAGACTAAGGTCTTAAATAAGAATGTTACTGGTAACATTTCAAATAAGTAGTATGCTATATATGTGTTCTATTGTCTAATAAAAAAGTGGTAGCTAATAAACAGTTAATCAATAAATACTAATAATAGTGTCTATTACTGCTAGTATAGTGCAAATGGTTAGAACTAATTCAAAAAGACACTAGCAACAAACAAACAAACAAGTAACTAAATAAACAAACAATTGACTACAAATAAGGTGCCAATCAATGAACACAAGTATCAGTTTAATAGGTGCAAGTGTCTCATTATTGTAGTATCTAGTAAATAAGAACTAGTATCCAATGAATATATATTGGTATGTAATAAATCAAATGTAGTTTATGTTTAATAGATACGTGTATTGAATAAATAATAGTACTAATAGTACTATGTCCTTTAAAAGGTTTAGAGGTTAGAGAATAATCACTAATACATAAAGAATAAGCCCTCATAGCTACTAATAAGTACTAGACCTAATAGAAAAGTTATTTATATCTTAAAAATTAGTAATAGTGGTGTGTAAATAGATACTGCTACATTTTATACATGAAATATTCAATTATATGTCATTATAAAAGTGTTATAGCATTATCAAAATCACAAGCATGCTGGTGTGTAGCACCAAAAATGAGTTTACTGCATTTCGATATTCTTATTATCAACCAACTAACAAATGCGTCCCACAAACCTGGAGAAAATACAGAAAAAGAGCTTATTTTTGTGTTGAAAAATGAGGTGCATTTTATTTGGTTTTCTGGACTCACAGGGTGAAATACATTGTCACATTTTATTTAGTTCTTAAACGGACAATCAAAGTTATAAAACAAATGACATCAGTGAGTGCTTCAATTCGTCTGAAGTCTCTGGTCTTCACTTTCTGCTGTGTTACAGACGTCATTCACGGCGTGGACTCTCCTTGTCTCTCCTGTTCAATCGCTGCAGGAAAGAGGACAGACCTTGAGATGTGCTTGATGTGAACGGAAATGGTTTTATTCTCCAGCACAAGAGAAAAGTAAGTGGAACGACTTGTTGATTATCACGATTGATTGGAAAACAGGGCAAAAGTACAAGGACAACTTAATAAATTCCGTGAGTGTCAAGAGAAACAATCACCAAATGATTTTAGAGATTAATTTCAGTATCAAATTATGTAAAAGGAATGAATAATCAAACATCACCATTTTAACGTTTTTTCCCATACGTTAAAATGTGTTCTGTTTATTTAAGAAAAATTTAGATTGATGCAAAATTGGGTTTATTTAAAGATCACAGTCCATCCCCAAATCCATGATCATGTTTAATCTTAATATTTGCCATTTTCATTCAAACCATAGTTTTACCCATTTGTAGTTTTTGTGGTAACCCTTTTAAGGTAATAAATTCATATTTTTGGAGCTTTGGTGTTGCTGCCTGTATGTATGTTTTTTGCACTTCTTGTTGTTTGGTTGGTTTGGTGTGTGCTTTTATGCATTTTATCTTAGTTTTCAATTATTTACAATGTGATAAAAACAGGTTCGAGCCCCGGCTGGGTCAGTTGACATTTCTGTGTGGAGTTTGCATGTTCTCCCCGTGTTTGTGTGGGTTACCTCCGGGTGCTCTGGTTTCCCCCACAGTCCAAAGACATGCGCTATAGGTGAATTGGGTAAGCTAAATTGTCCGTAGTGTATGTGTGTGAATGTGTGTGTATGGATGTTTCCCAGTGATGGGTTCCAGCTGGAAGGGCATCCGCTGCGTAAAACATATGCTGGATAAGTTGGCGGTTCATTCCGCTGTGGCGACCCCAGATTAATAAAAGGACTAAGTCGAAAAGAAAGAAAGAATGATAAAAACAAATCTTCCTAACACATTTTAATAAGTACAGCCAGGATAGCTTTGTTCTGTTCTGTTATGTTGAATGACAATTAAACATTATTTTATCAGTATTTTTAGGTATAATTTTTCACAGATGTGGTTTGAACCGTTATTGTAGATACTTTTCTTGCATTTAATATGCTATATAAAATCAGTTTTGGCGATTTTATTTGTTAAACTTCACATCCACGGCCATTGTTTTGGGATCAGATACTCACTTTCTTTGGTTGGCAAAGGGTTCTTTTCTTGGGTCTCCGTCTTTCTGAGTTTAGTTTTATCAAAGGATGTGATTTCAGTCATGCTGGGTTTGTCAGCCATGTTTTTTGAGCTACAGATGAAAAAGCAAATTCAAGTTTAATATGTTTATATAATAAAATGTTCCTTACACAAACAAATTAATCTTTGTTCAACAGGTATAAACTAAAGAAGCATGCTCAGTGGAGGTTACTGAGGGCATCGTTTTACCAATTTTCTGTGCACTTGTTTTCATTTAAAGCAAGACATTGCAAGTAAACTGGGTAAAAAATATATAGTTATCAATATACAGGTACTTGCCCAGTTGATTAATTACATGAAGAATTACAAACATAATTATATATTTTTAAAATGTTGTTTAAATATGCAAATGATACATTATTCATTAAATATACACACGTGCAAACAATTCTAGCACAAAAAATTGAACTTTGGTTGAAATCAGGTTCTTGTTTTATTTTTTGGACATTAAAATCAGTGTTTTTTACAGAAGGGACTTTGTCACTCCATTTCATCACTGCATAGTTCAGAGAATACTACAGAACAGGCAAAATTATTATACACGTGTATATATTTTTGTAGAATAAAATGTTGTATATAATCAGGCAAATTACATATGAACATCTCTGTAAAAGATATTCAGACTATAATTACGAAAAAACTGTCTAAAAGTCTGGTCTAAGTTTTGGTGAGAAATTAATTTTGCTAAAACTATAAAAATGTGTATTGTAATTGAAATATAATCACACTAATTCATAACGTGTTTTAAAAAAACTCTTAAAAATGTATTTAGGCTGATAAAGTACTGTATGAATAACCAAAAAGAACAATATTTAAAACTGAGGGGTGGATAAAATTGTCCTACAGCTGCTGTTAATATTCATGAATATATTCCTAATAATCTCTGCCAGTGTGTCAAAGCAGATGCCTGTTGGCCATCTTTTCTTCCTGGCAATGCCTCGCCTCTGTCTTTGTTCTGTGACCTGCTTCTCAGAGTCATTTCACTCGTTCTCGCTTCAAATCTCTAGACATTTCCGACTCTTATCTCTCTGAAAACAGCAGAAGAACACAAAGCCGCCTCTAAAGCATATCCAGAAGATTGGATTGTAGAAAGTCTTACCGTGAAGCAGTGAATGGACTGGAGTGCTGAAAGAGAAAGTGTCAGGCTGTGTGCTTGTGTGGATGGAGCAGCAGGTTCTGGCCGCGTGTGAATGATGAGGAGGGGGAAACACTGCCTTTCCCATGGGCTTTCAGATTGGCCACTCCCTTCTTTGTCTTTCGTCTTCGCTCAAATAACATGAAATATTCATGGACTTGGAACTGAGGGGCTGATTTTGCATGGCAGAGGAGTGTACTTTGTATATTATAAGAGGAGTGTATTTTTTTTTAATTGTCTACAATACAAACCATCGTTATACAAAGACTTGCCTAATTAACCTAATTTACATAGTTAAGCCTTTAAATCACACTTTAAGCTGAATACTAGTATCTTGAAAAATATAAAGAAAAACCTTCTTTCCTTTAAACAGAAATTGGAGAAGAAATATACAGGGAAGCTAATAATTCAGCAAGGCTAATAATTCTGACTTCAACTGTATTTAGTATGCTATGTTATGAAATGGAAATGTTTTTCAAAAAAAAGTAGTCCAGCAAAAAACTGAAGATATGCTGTATAAACAGACAATATAGCTTGTGCTATTCACATCTCTAGCACCTAGCAAGACCTTTTTAGAAAAAGAAAAAAATCAAGAATCATATATAATATCATAAAAAAAGACTTCTAAAGACTTGTACGTTCTAAATAAAAATACATATTGTAAGGACACTTCCAACCATGGAAAAATATAAGTAGAAATAAAATAATACTCTAATAAACCTATTCATGCTTAACTATGATGTAAATAAGTTGATGTCATGTAGTGCACTTTAATCTCAGTTGGTAACATCATCTAACATATGTTACATATGTTGGGAACCCTTTACAGAGATGACTCTTTATCCCTGTGTGCTTCTGCGGTACTCAAACCTATACAATTCCCATCTGTTGCACTCCTAGTGAGAAATAACCTTGGTGAGAAGACATTTTATGAGAAGACTTAAAATAAATATACAAGTGCATACAATCAGAGATATTATAAGTGACAAAAACATATGTATAATGCGTTTATGTACATAGACATACACAAATATCTTTACCTGAGTTGATAGTCTATTAATTGTACTTTTTTTAAAAATCATAGTTTCAGACAAAAGATGTGTCAATTGGCATGTGGGCAAACATGAGCTTTAGTGTGAGCATACATGAAGCAACTGCTTAAGAGCACAAAGCGGCTCAGCTGCTGTGTCCCATACAGAGAGTCACCCAACACCAGACACATGTGCCTGAGAGCAGCTGTGTCTGATCTCATCCATATGGAGAGGAAGTGACCTGAAATCTACAGCCCAGCCTCATTGGAAATAAGTGCCTCAGTCTACATTTTTGCAAAACATAACCTACGTTGTTTCAGGAAAATTTCAGATGACAAATCCACTAGAGGGCAATGACAAAAAAATCTGAAATATGTTACTTTGGGTACTTTAAGTTGTACTTAATCCTTTCCTAAATCCAACCAATAGTGTTTTCAAAAGAAAACATAAGAGATAAGAAAAGTGCACTGCAACAATGCCGTTTTACCTTAATTTTAAATAGCTTTTATAGAGATAGAACCGTGCTTCACTGAACTTGAATCTGAGCTCATGAGTACTCCATGAAATTATCCCTTTATTCATTAAACAATTTGCCTGAAAAAACATTGATGCAAATACGTTTTGCTCCTTTTTGTGCTATAGTGCCTCAAAGTGTTCATTTGACCTAACTGCAATCAAATGGATGTTTAAGGACATTTTTGCGGTTTCACAAAATGTAGGCTGAAACACGTATTTAAATTGAGCCTGTGTTGCAAATCTATAAGCACGACACAGCTGTTCCTGCTCTCCAGACAAAGAGACTGACTTATGATCCTTCAGAAGGCCTTGATAAAACAAACCTCACACATGACAGCAACTTAATATATTTAGCCATGTTAACGTGATCAAGAAGATCTGCTGAAGTTCAAACTGAGCATCAGAATAGAGGGGAAAGGTGATTAAATGGACTGAATGTGACTTGGTTGGTGGTGTCAGACGTGTTGGTCCGAATATTTCAGAAACTGCTGATCTACTGGTATTCTCACACAGAACAATCTTTACAGAGAATTTTCTGAGGAAGAGAAAGAGCATCTCTGAACAAACAACACATCAAATCTTGAAGCAGGACAGTGTTAGAAAAAGAGCACCAGTGTCAAAGGAGGCTAAAATTTACAGTGGCTCGTCAAAATTAGACAAGAGCAGACTGAAAAAAGTTAGCCTCTGCTCCTCCTTTCTGCTGTGACATTCAGATGGAGCCAGAAATTGGCATAAACAACATAAAAACATGGATCCATCTTACCTTTTATGAGTTTCTGAGGGTGTTTTCTTGGCACATGTTGGACTTGTTAGTACAAAGAGACCATTGTTTAATTGCCAAAGTCTACCTGAGTATTGTTGATGACCATGTCCAGCCCTTTATAACCACAGTGTGTCCATCTTGTGAGGGCTACTTCCAGAAGTATTAAGTCACAAAGGTCAAATGATCTCAAACAATTTTTTTTTCATGACAGTGAGCTCCTTAAACTTGAATGCCACCATAGTCAACAGAACTCAACAGTTTAGTCGAGCTGCTTTGGGATGTGCTGGAATGAGAGAGTCACATCATGGTTGTGCAGTCGATAAACCTGCATAAACCTTATGATGGTCTCATGTTGATACAGACCAAAATCTTTGAGGAGTATTTCAAGCCCCTTCCTTAAGGAGGTCCAACCTGGTGAGGTGTACACGGTTGATAGGTATAACAAATAAAAAAAAAAATTTGTAGATCTAAAAGGATTTTTTGCAACAACAAATTTTGCATTCTCACCACCAGATGGACCCAGAGACACACAAACGCTGCAGGAAAACTCTGAAACACAACAGCACGTTTTCCAGAAACAATGCATTAGAACATGCGGATGGGAGATGAGCTGAAGTATTTTTCATTGAACGGCGAATGTTTGTAGATCCCATTGTCCTTCGTGATTCAAAACATACATACACTTCCAACTTCTGATCTTTAAAGATTAAACTCTAGTTGAGGTATTGTGTTTATGTTGGAGGAGTTTAATTTGTTTGTTCTCACTCAGTGTGCGCATCATCAATTCACCACCCCCGTATCAAGGGTATCATTTACCATTTATGAAACACAACCAATTACTTCAACATGCTTTTGGTCTTCGAATGACAGATGTGGGTGAAACCCTTGAGAAAAGTCTGTGTGAAAAGAGTCAGTAGAGGAAGACGAGGTTGACAAGCCATTAAGGTGATGGACTATAATCTATTGAGCTGATTGTTTTGTTCTCCTCACTGAAAGTCTTAAGCCTGAATTTAAGAAGACACAAACCACTCTTAGTTTATTATTCTGGAACATGTTAACATGCTTTTCACGCACAAGTGAAATCCCCACAATATAATCAGCTTTGTGGACAGGCGTACTGAATAATAGCGACCCGACTGACTTTTTGCAATAATTAAACAGTCGAATGGAGACGAGACTGTTTATTCATAACCTTTGAATAACCCCACAAAAGCCCCAGGGCAGCATTAAGAGATTTGTCCTCAGATTTGCAGAAAAATTGGCCCTTTCCTCTCCTCCTTCAAGCAGACCGTACTCAACGCGCCGCAGCTGTGCTCAACAGAGCAAAGCGATGTTCACCCTTTTTAAAGTCCACTTCCCACAT
This sequence comes from Danio choprae, assembly GCA_903798125.1. Taxonomy (NCBI): domain Eukaryota; kingdom Metazoa; phylum Chordata; class Actinopteri; order Cypriniformes; family Danionidae; genus Danio; species Danio choprae. The sequence continues at coordinate 2,621,560 of CAIGQW010000287.1, read as the reverse complement.
GAACCAATCTCCACCCCTGCACCTCTTCATCCATATAACATTCACCGTTAAGAGGGTTGTCTGCAAAGCTTCTCCAAAACTGATTTATAATGCTTATACTCCCAACGACAAGCGACAGCATAAGTCTATGAATCACCTTTCTGGATTGCCAAATGGCAGCCTATAAAAGAAGCAACATGAAAAATAAGGGTTAATATAACTAACATAGAAACCACCTGCACCCGTATGGATCCTGAATCAAATGGCTTTTCCATTGAGATTCATTTTCATTTATCCATTGGTGTGACAGTTGCTCCTCTTCTGTCACTTCATCCTTTGGAATGTTTGAAAATTAGACTACATTTCCAACTTGGATCCTGTGATTAATTTAAGACTAGTCTTCCATTTTTATTAAAAATATTAGAAAAGGTAGGATTTAGCCAACTTCGTGAATGATTAGAATAAAATATGATTGGTGAAGTCTGCCAGTCTGGTGTCAGGAAGTATCAATCTGTGGAGACAGCTCTTGTAAAAGTTTTTAATGATTTATTGATGACCATGGATGCTGGTGATTCGGTTGTGTTAGTTTAATTAGATCTAACTGCAGACTTTGATAGTGGCCCACATGGGACTTCTTTTGTTGCTAGAACAATATCAAGGGATACAGGGCAAGGTCTTATAGAAAAATGGCAGTGAGATGTATCCCATTTACAACGAGTTTGACCTCACTCACATGTGGAGTGCCTTAAGGCCCGCCATTTTTTTTCATTGTATATGTTCCAATTGGATGAAATCTTTAAGAAGTACAATATAATTAGCTTCACTTCTTACTTCAGCTCTATTTACTGCTCTGCTATCAAAATAGCAGAGTAGAACTTATGTGTGGCCTCTCCAATGTAAAAACATGGTTGGCCTCTAGTTATTTTTATATCTAATTGAAAATAAGAAAGTCTTTTTGATCCGAGATTTGTGTTATTGGGGGATGAATCGCTCTCATATAATCAAGGCTTCAATATTGTAAGGGTATCAATCAAACCAATCAAACTATCTTACTGTTGCCAGTGCTGCTTCAAGGCTGTTACTGAATATTAAAAACAGGAAAACTCTTTACACTGGCTTCCGGTTCAATATAGGATTGATTTTCTTTTATTATGATTTTTAAATATTTCTTGTTGAGAATTTTCACCTTTGTTGTATTTATTGATGTATCTGATATGATGTATAGAACTATGGTGAACATATGTTGTTTTAATATGGTTCTATATAAATAAATTAGACTTTTTCAAGGATATAATGAACCAAAAAACTAATTCGTAAGTGCATTATGGGAGTTTAATGTGCTTGGCGATCAGGAAATAAAAAAGGACTAGGAGTATTTAAAAGATTGAAGTTGTGATGAAACGCACAAGCCTTGTGCAACATCAGTAAGAGAACTGAAAAGAATAAGATTTTGCAAACAAAGCAATGAAGCGAATCTCCTATTATCTGGGAGCTCTCTCCTGCAAATATTTCAATTGCTTTTTTCAGTTAAACCTATAAACAAATCCCTGAATAGGTTTCTTTGCTGAAAAGATTGTGTTCCGGCACAATTACTATGAAACAATTTCATCTCAGAGACCATTTCGTAGACACCCAAATAACCCAGTTTATTTGTGCAACTGTTTTCTTACAGAAATGTTTTGGCATCAGTTGAAGTTAAAGGGGCACTTCATCCAAAACCCAAAATTCTGTCATCATTTAGTCATCTTTCCAAACCTTACTTTCGTGTTGTTTTTTTCTGTGAAACAAAAGAATATATTTTGAAAATGTCAGAAACCAAATCATTTTGGTGACATTGTAAAGCAAACAAACAAACAAACAAACACACAAACACACATATACCTATATGAAATGTATATGTCTATAATTAAATGCACAAATAAATGCAAATCTGTTTGCATTTGTACTCTGCACTTTATGTATATATAAAGTATGCTGTTGAATCTTTAAGGATACATTTTAAGGCTTATTTTGTGGTATCTATATAAGGTATTTGTTCTACAGGGAGCTGTAGAGAGATGAATAAATCACATTCAACCCAGGAAATTGATTCATTCAGGGAATATGGATGAGAATTTAAACACCTACTAAGCAAAAAACTAACACCTTGAAATTCATGAGCATGTCTCATACTTACTGTACATGATCTTACAGTTTGAAATGTCTGTCATTGAAAATCAATTCATGCTGTCATGAATGATTAAGTCTGTTTGCAGGATAAATGCACTTAGAAATGCTTGGTTGCTTTAACCAAAACGAATAGTTTATTTTTGAACTCAACCACTATTTGAGCATTTGATTTGTATGTCAGAAGATCCAATGAGAAGTTGAAGAGCGCAGTGAAAAAATGTTGATCCATATTAATGGAAAGTGAAAGTGTGAAATTGATTTGAATGTTTGTATCTTCTAAATGCAAGTAACAGTTGGGGCACAGTAACTTATATATAACCTTAATGACAGAGAATGTATTTTTTGCTGCTAGATTTTTGCAACAAACAAAGGCATATTTTGATGATGCTGTGTGAAATCATGGGAGTTGTTTTTTTCATCATGTTCGTAAATCAGCTAAAATATTTAAAACCTATTATCGTGGTAGTATGGTAGTTCTTCTGCTCATGGCAACATGGGGAAGCAGCAGCACTGTTTTATCATGCTAAATACACGTTTAAATCTGCTATAATGCTGCTCTGTGCAGTCTAATAAAACGCACAAATGCATCTTTAGTGTTTCCAATTTCTATAAAACCAAACTGGAAATCGAGGTTGTATAATGTCATTAACATGGCGATGGCAGTCACGGTCCATGTTGCTACTTAAAATTGCTTACTTTTCTGGATTTTAATATTCTTTTAAGCATTTGAGATAATGTTAGTACATAAGTCAGCTAAATATATATATATATATATAACATTATAGCAATGGCTTTTATAAAATTTTAGTCCCACCTTATATTAAGTGGCCTTAACCACTATGTATTTACATCAGAAAATAACTACAATGTACTTTTTTTTTGTGTTCATATTGTAGTGCACAACACTTTTTGTTCTACTGATGTGTGGTACGGGTAAGGATAGGGATGAGTTTGGTTGTAAGGGTAGGTTTAAGAGTGGGTTAAGGTGTAAAGAATGGTCAACAGTGTAACTATAAACATAATTACATGCATGTAATTTAAAAAATATAAGTACAATGCAAAGCACATTTACACAGTAAGCGCATGATTCATTCAAAGCAAGAGCACTTGTATTAAGGCCATTAATTTAAAGTGGGACCAAAAACATACATATTGATTTCAGTGGGACTTTAAATGTTCTGTTAACTCCTCTTGTAGACTAGAAAATTGTCCTGACTCCTGACCTTGCACTGGCGAAAACCACTCAAACAGACCACCTGAAACAGCCAACAGGTGTGAGTCACAATGCGTTCTGCTTCTTAAACTAATCTAGGGCAGCAGTGACGTGCGAGTCAGTCTGCGCCAAAAAGCTTCGTTTAAATCTCAAAAGAGCCAATAGAACATCCATCTTTGGAAACCGTGGAGAGCTTTCATAAGAGCCAGTTGTCATGGCAACTGTGTACTAATGGAAGTCATGACAAAGGGATTGCACACGCCGCCCAGGTCTGACAGAGTCACAGGCAAGCAGCTGTAAATGCGAGAGGACAAAAGCCGAGCGAAGATGGTGAAGAGGCTGGTTTTCTGCAAGTCTTGTGTGATTGTGCAAAAGCTGGATGTGTTTGTAACAGCTGGCCTATAGTGGCAGATTGAGACAAGCAGTCTGAGCAAGATCAGAAGCCCCGGCATTGCAGGGTGTCTGAAGGTGCGTCGATTACATAAACGTACTGTGGATGTGAAGGAGGTTTACATAAGTGCTATATAGTGCAAAGCTCCATTACAATGCTGCATTGTGCTTGACAGATCACACCATGTTCCCCTGCTTATGAGACACATCCTGTCTCTCTTTGTCTCCTGTCAGCTGGTGTAACAGGGGTGATTTGCCTGCAGTAACTCTGATGTCTCTTTCACAACTCTGCCTGAAGAGTAAATGCACGGGAGAGAAGCACTTACCTGCTAATTTCTGCAGCTATAGGGGTTCAGTGTGGCCCCCCAGTTACCAGACATTTTGTTTTGCCCCATGGCAACATTTCCAATCAAAATATGGGTTTCTAGACACATATCTTGGTTAAATAAAGGATAAAAATAGCTAAAAGCTGTGTGAAATCTGAATTGAAAGCTTAAAACACAAAAATGGCTTATAATCTTGATGCAGTGGTTCTATATGAAAATGGTCATTATCTAAATTATCAGTTCAATTACAATGTGAGTAGGTACTACACTACGCTAGGCTAATTTTAGGGGGGCTTTAACCTACTCAGCCCGCCGAATTATTTTGTGAAATGTACACCATCCATGAAGCTCCATGAAATGTACACTAATTTGTTATCACCTCAGTCCTTTTTAATTTAATATGAAAACAGTGGCAGACTTCAACTCCTCCCTATCTTTTAGCTCATTCTTCATTTAATTCGCAGACCACAGCAGCGCAGAGCTCAAAACAGAACATGATCTATGTTTATCAATAGATTTTTATATTCATTCATTTTCCTTCGGCTTAGTTCTTTATTTATCAGGGGTCGCCACAGCGGAATGAACCGCCAACTATTTCGACATATGTTTTACGCAGTGCATGCCCTTCCAGCTACAATTCATTACTGGGAAACACCCATACACTCTTGCATTCACACACACACTCATACACTGCGGCCAATTTAGTTTACCCAATTCACTTAGCGCATGTCTTTGGACTGTGGGGGAAACTGGAGCACCTGGAGGAAACCCACACGAACACGGGAGAACATGCAAACTCCACACAGAAATGCCAACTGGCCCAGGCGGCACTCGAACCAGCGACCTTCCTGCTGTGAGGCAACATTGCTAACCACTGAGCAACCTTGCAGCGTAGATTGTTATAATATCTGTATATTTGTTCTTCGTTATAGATGCAGTTTACAAAATGTCATGTAGGAGCAATCGATTTCCCATCTACTGTAAAGTTTCGCTGTATTCACTTCTGGTCCTGCCACAGCTGTTTCCTTGAGAAAACTGTATGGACACATTTTGCTATTTTAATTACATTTTTTTTTACTTTGAATATAAAAACATATTACAGAGCATGTGGCATTGACTATGATACAGTCATGCTCAGAAATGATTAAAGCAATGACCCAGATTGTGAAATATGTGAATTAGCCTTAGAATATTTTTTTTATTAAATTATTTCTGTTATTTTGAATAAAAAAAAATTACAAAGTTTTATTTTTTAATAAATGGAAACAAATACAGTGTACTTAAGTATTGAAAAAGCTTTGTGTTGATATTTTATTATTATACCCTGATAAGGGACTGAGCCTCCCTAACTTGAAAAACCTAGAATTGCTCCTGATCTAAATTTGAACTTAATTCCTGACCGTTATTTTTCTACTATGGAAATTGATGGAGACCAGCAACCAACATTCTTCACAATATCTTGTTTTGTGTTCAAGAGACCCATAAAGGTTTAAAACCACATGAAGTAATAAATGATGTCATTTTCATTTTGAGTGAACAATCAATTTAAGTATGTTATATATAGTATAAAAAACATCATTAAAAAAAAGATCAACCTACAGTACCTATAGAAAATCATCATACCCCTTTGAAATAATTATTTTATTTGTCATACAGCCTGAAATCAAATTACATTCCAAATAGCTTTTCTAGCCTTTGAAATATTTTTGTAGCCTTCTCCTTTGCCTTTCTACAACTTTATCCCAAAGGTCTTTTGAAAGCAGGGTGTAATGTGAGTAAAGATTTTCATGGGGTATGATGATTTTCTACTACCTACTTGGTACTTGCATCAGTTTTGTCTTCACATTTATTCATAAATTACTCAAAGAGAATTTGCATGTTTTTTCCATGTTGGATTGGGTTCCCCCAGGTGCTCTGGTTTCCCCCAGAGTCCAAAGACATGCAGTATATACGTGAATTTGAGAAACTAAATTGGCTGTAGTGTATGAGTGCGTGTGTGAATGTATGGGTGTTTCCCAGTACTGGGTTGCGGGTGTATGGGCATCCGCTGCGTAAAACTTATGCCGGAAAAGTTGCCGGTTCATTCCGCTGTGGCGACCCCTGATATATAAAGGACTAAGCGGAAGGAAAATGAATAAATGACACCCTTTTTAATTGAGTTTTAATTTAATTTTATTTGAAACTGATCATCTGTGTAACAATGGAAGCTAATTCTATGCAGTCTAATAATATTACACAGTGCCAGCATGTGTTTTGAAAACAGCAGAAGGCCTAAAACAGATCCTTGTGGCATTCCATGTATTATTGGCCTTCAACAAAATTGTGTTGTTCTTCACAGGTAGGATCTTAACCACCTAAATACTTGTCCCTGAACAACAGAGTAGTTTTTAGCAATCTCGGAAGGAGACTATCATGAACTATAGTGTTGAACGCAGCACAAAGATCAAACAAAACTAGTAGTGAGATGCAGCCTTTGTCTGAAGATAAAAGCCAGTCATTTGTAATTTTAAGCAGTGTGGTTTCTGTGCTTGATGGAGTCTGCAACCTCTTTATTGAAATCATTCTCCTGTAAGAAAGAGAGTAACTGAGTAGAGAGAACTTCTAATATTTGAAACATGATATTGCATTAGGATCTAAGTTCTTAATGAGAGAGTTTCTGGATGTAATCTAAAGATAAGTTAATGAGAAGATGCACTCCTGCTACAGGTAATGCATCTTTCAATAATGTAGTTAGTATATTTAACATTTAAACAGGTTGTTGGTTTAGATGTAGTGGTAAGTTTACTTTTTGACCTATAGTTGTAATACAAGAGAGATCTACTGTACATGTAAATGAGACTAAATCAAAATGATGTAAAATGTTTAAAGAGTTGAAACTCTTTGTATTTAAGGTTTTATATGGTATGGCACCTTCTTGATTATCTGAACTTGTGACTGTTAACATTACTGCTAGACGCTTCATCAAGTCAGAAATTGTTAAAGGTTTCCAATTCAAAATAAAAGAGAAAGAGAGACTAGGCATTTGCCATTGTCGGCCCCAAATTGTGAAATAGTCTACCTCTTTCTTTTTAGGATAATCTCCACTGAATCCCTGTTCAAGGGGAAACTGAAACCTTACTTTTTAGAAAAGGCCTTTAATACCTTCATTTTGAGCTTGCTTTTTCCTTTTATATGTTTCATGTTTTATGTATTGTATGTTGTTTTATTCCTTTGTTCATATTTAATAATTTGTATACATTTTTTATACAGCACCATTGTCAACTACTGTTGTTTTATTGTGCTATATAAAGTAAGTGAAAATAAATGGCAGATAAGCAACTTTTAAACTCTTTGCCCAGTGTTTGTTCTGACAGTGTATTTTGCGGTCAGCTACATAAGGTCCAGCTGTCTTTGGCTAATCCACTAACACAGAAACATCTGTTCTAAGAAAATACCCTTAGGAATGGTGTGTGTCAACATCAAAAGCACAAGGTCCCCAGAGTTTTACCTTTGTGTCCCCAAAGGATCCTCCCCAAGAGACCTGTTGGCAAATATGTTCAGGGATTGAGAAAGAGAGAAGGATAGAGAGAGACAACCTCATATCCTATTCAAATCTCCCCGGAGTTCACATGACTTCCCATTTTCCACTGAATAACAACACAAACATTACCTTTGTATAATTCATTGTTGGGTATGGATAGATTGAATTGGATTATCTTGGATCTCGGATACGAGGAAACTTCTTTTTCAGGAAGTCGCTCACTGTGCTTTTCAGTTCTACTTATTTATAAGCAGCTGACTTGAAAGGTGGCAGGAAAAGGCCAGACTTCTTAAAGAAGGATAAAACAAAAGCATTCAAAAGCACAAATGTGTGACTCACAATAAGGACGCCCACTTGGTAAAGAATCTATGGCTGTTATTATCAAATCAAAATGACTCAGCGTCACAGCTCTCTGGGAGGCCCTGCAGGGACGGCGATGAAGAAACATAACAGCCCATCGCTCAATACCTTTCAGCTGCATTTTTGTGTGATATGCATAATCACTGGTTATAGCATCAGGGTCCTTCGAGAGGAGACAAAGGGAAAAGGCGTAAATTCTGACTGCTAAAACCAATCTTTAACCCCCCGCTCCAAAAATCTATCATCCCAAAGTGTCACTTGTGAACGTCTTGCCACCTACCACTCCACATTTTTCATCTGACTTCCACAATGAACTATAATCTCACAAAGAAGGCAATTCCTTTGAAAAATGACAGGAAGAAGTGTGGGTGTGTGAAATATAGACCTCATATCATATTGTGAAACATGTTGACAGGTGTGTGATAAAGCAGCAGCACATCATTCAACTCAGTCAACTTCACAGAGAATTTGCATTTGAAAATGCGAAACGCACTGCCAAGGAATGCATAGGAATGATTGCAGGTTGTTGAAGGACTTAACATGTCCACAGTATGTGCATCCAAATTTGCAAACTTATTCCCCAACTGTAGCCTCTCACTAAACACATCTAAGACATCTAAACATCCACGGCTTGGCTAAGACAAGGTGAAATTTGGGCTGTAGTGAAAATCTAATTATAGTCTAAAAACTTATCATCAAGATTAGTCAGACTTTGTGTGTAGTCATTCATCTATTTGTTAAAGTCTGTTTGTAGCCGAGACTTCAACGCTTAGACATCTATTAGACTTCATTTAAGCACACATAAAATGGTGGCTGTGAGTGAATAAACGGTATGTAAAAGAGTATGTTTGAATCTACAGTATTCATATAGCATTAAGCAAGAAGTTGCAGGATGACCAACTCCATTCAGCAAGATTCTGAAGTGTACATCCAATGGACACTTTATAATCCCTCGAGGCAAAGGATCTGTTAATGGAAGTAAAGTGACAAAACTGGTGGGTCACAAGATCACAACCAGGATGATATGTAGTAAAGTAATACAGTACATCTGAACTGCATTCGTAGTATGCAGCATGAATGTTTAATATTTCAGATTCATTATGCTGTAGACCATCAGAAAATTTACAGAAGTTCTAATATGGTAACCATTATATTGCAAACCCTCAACATAAAAACCCCATAAAAAATCATGTTTCCTCTGTAAATTCATTCATTCATTCATTTTCATTTCGGCTTAGTCCCTTTATTAATCTGGGGTCGCCACAGCGGAATGAACCGCCAACTTATCCAGCATATGTTTTACGCAGCGGATGCCCTTCCAGCTGCAACCCATCTCTGGGAAACATCCATACACACCCATTCACACTCATACACTACGGACAATTTAGCTTACCCAATTCACCTGTAGCGTATGTCTTTTGGACTTGTGGGGGAAACCGGAGCACCCGGAGGAAACCCACGCCAACACTGGGAGAACATGCAAACTCCACACAGAAACGCCAACTGACCCAGCCGAGGCTCTAACCAGCGGCCTTCTTGCTGTGAGGCGAACGTGCTACCCACTGCGCCACCGTGAGGCCCTGTTTCCTCTGTAAATCCACTGTTAATTTGTATTAGGGTGTGAGTTCTTCTTTTTTTTGTAATAGGTAATGTATTGATGCCTGACACAATTAAAATGAAGACTGGCCTTGAAATATTTGTAAAAAAAATTTGGAGATATAATATTTTTTTTTAGCTTGAAAGTTATTACTTATTCAGAAGATGTCACAGTCAAATTGGTGCGGGTAATGCATATCATATGAAAAGTAGCAAATTAAAACCACATTTTAAAACTACTTTAAACCTACATATTTTATCTTGCATAGTCTACATGGTGTTTGAGTGCTGTGGTTTCGTGGTGCTTGCCCTGTTGGACAGATGTGAATGGAAGCAGATGAAGTGAGGTTCTGAATTGCTTAGCCTCACGCTGCCCTAAATCGCATGTACCCAATTACCAGAGCCACTGGAGCCTGACCTCCAGATTACGAGCAATTGGAAGGACATTTTGTTGTAATTTGGAGTGAGGGAGTCCAATTTAGTGATATTTTTCGGAAATCCATCATACTCTGAGGTGCCACGGTCCTTCTCCCTCTTCGCCTCTCAGCATATAAGGTTTTGCTTTTCTTTAATATATATGAAGGTGTTTGTGTGAGGTATGTTTACAAAAGGGTCGTTTAAGACTGTCATAATGCTTCTCACTTAGGCTAATACAAATCAGCATGAAGTACATAGATTTCGAAATGTTTATTCATGTTTTTGTTTTAAATGTGCTATAGCATGCATATTTACAATAGGTTAAATTGTTCTTTGATATCTACAATACATAGAAGGTTTGTGGCTTATGTAAATGCAAAAATTCACCATAAACCGTTTTAAAAGCCCATTCATTTTTTACCCCTAGAATTCAAATTTACCCCTAGGATGGAAAAGTCTGATTTGGTCATATCTGAATATTAATAAGCCCTGCTCTGTTCCCGCAGCTTATGTCAGTGCCTGACGCTCACACAAACACACACGCACGCACACAAACACAAACACACACACAGAGCATGATGTGCTTTGAAATACTTGTGCAAAACAATAAATTTTAAGTTGTCAAATAAAATTTAAACAAATTAAGTAGATTCCTTGTTAAATATTCTTTAAGTGAAGTGGATTATTTTAGCTAATCGAGTAAACCATCATTATTCCACCAGAGTAATCTGCCCAGGTAGCAAAGAATTCTGGCCCAGATTCACGCCCAAAGCAGACCTAAAGTGCAATCCCTCATGGGTTTTTCAATTTCATTGCAGTCATGACACACCAACATACCTGGCCCAGTTCTGGTCCAGTTCTGGTTTATTAACTTGGCTGAGACTTGGCTCAGATATGGTCCTTGTTTGGCCCTTATCTGGAAGCCAGACTTGGCCCAGTTATGTACTGTTATTCACTCCGGCATGTGGGCCAAGCAAAAGCTGTTTTCATTTTTTTCTGTTGTCTCATTACAAGCATAAATGTGTTTGTTCGCTCATTACGAACTAATTTTCACAATATTCAAGTTACAAAAAAAACAGTACATTTAAACAGCCACTTCGGGTGGTCCTGAAAACATTTATAATTCTTATATCATGCATTTTGTGTTCTGAAAATTTGTGAACAGATCAGACCTTTGTGGTCATGTTTGGCTGACTGCTTCACATAATGACTCCTTAAGACTGTCCTATTTTCAAAATAATAGTTCCACATACAAAGTATAACACAAGCTTAGATGAACTTAAAAATAAAGGAAATAATAATAATAACTCCTTACATTTTCTGCTTTTCTGGACACTCAAAGCGCTTTACACATTTTTTGGGGGAATCTCCTCATCCATCACCAGTGTGCAGCATCCACCTGGATAACGTGATAACAGCCATATCAGAATCAGAATCTGAATCAGAATGGGTTTTATTGCCAAGTGTGCTTACACACACAAGGAATTTGTTTTGGCTACAGAAGCTTCCAGTGTACATAAAGTGACAAGTGACAACACGAAAATAAATATGAAAAACACAACAAACATTAAACAGAGATGCAATCAGTCAAAAAGCTCTGGATGGTGAATTGTATGTACAGATTTGTTATAAATATACAAGTTATAAGGTGCTGTGTACAACTGCATAGAAAAAGTATTGCACTGTAAATTGTTATAAGGTGCTCTGTATGAGTGCGTATGAGAAAGTATTGCACTGTAAATTGTTACAAGGTGCTGTGTACAAATGCGTAGAAAAAGTATTGCACTGTAAATTGTTATAAGGTGCTGTGTACGAGTGCGTATGAGAAAGTTTATTGCATGTTTATTGCACAGTATGGGAATATTTAACTGTTCATGAGGTAGATGGCCTAGGGAAAGAAACTTTTCCTGTGTCTGGCTGTTTTTGTGCTTGGTGCTCTGTAGCGCCGACCAGACGGTAACAGTTCAAACAGGAAGTGCGCTGGGTGTGAGGGGTCCAGAGTGATTTTGTAAGCCCTTTTACTCACTCTGGAAGAGTACAGTTCTTGAAGTGTAGGAAGGGTAGTGCCAGTGATTGGTTCAGCTGTCCGGACTATTCGCTGTAGTCTGCGGAGGTCGGTTTTGGCAGCTAAGCCGAACCAGACGATGATTGAAGTGCAGAGGATGGATTGGATGACCGCTGAGTAGAACTGTACGAGCAGCTCCTGGGGCAGGTTGAACTTCCTCAGCTGACGGAGAAAGTACAGTCTCTGCTGTGCTTTCTTCACAATAAAGACTATGTGAATGTCCCACTTCAGATCCTGAGAGATGGTGGTGCTGTTAATGATGGTGAGTGGGGGGAGTGCAGGGCGGGTTCTCCTAAAGTCCACTATCATCTCCACCGTTTTGAGCGTGTTCAGCTCCAGGTTATTGCATCTGCACCATAAAGCCAGCCGCTCCACCTCCTGTCTGTATGCAGACTCGTCACCGTTCCGAATGAGGCCGATAACAGTAGTGAGTGTCATCCGCAAACTTCAGGAGCTTGATGGAGGGGTCTTTTGCAGTGCAGTCGTTGGTGTATAGGGAGAAGAGTAGTGGGGAGAGGACACATCCCTGGGGGGCGCCGGTGCTGATGGTGCGGCTGTCGGATGTGATTTTGCCCATTCTGACTAGCTGTTGTCTATCTGTCAGAAAGCTGGTGATCCATTGACAGACAGAGCTAGGAACAGAGAGCTGGGTCAGTTTGTACTCGAGCAATGATGGGACAATGGTGTTGAAGGCAGAACTGAAGTCCACGAACAGAATCCTTGCGTTGTTCCCTGGTTTGTCTAGATGTTGTAGGGTATAATGCAGTCCCATGTTGACTGCATCATCCACAGACCGGTTTGCTCTATAAGCAAACTGCAGAGGGTCCAGCAAAGGTCCAGTGATGTCCTTTAGATATGCCAGCACCAGTCTTTCAAATGACTTCATGGCCACAGATGTTAAGGCCACAGGTCTGTAGTCATTGAGTCCTGTGATCTTTGGTTTCATCGGGATTGGGATGATCGTGGAACGCTTAAAGCAGGATGGAACTGTGCAATGTTCCAGTGTTCTGTTGAAGATCTGTGAGAAAATGGAGGCCAGCTTGTCAGCGCAGGTTCTCAGACAGGCTGGTGAGACACCGTCTGGGCCTGGTGCTTTCCTTCTCTTCTGTTTCCTGAAGATCTGATATTGATCATATTGCAGTGGAGGAAACAGAGTGATGAAGCCAATTATAATATGGGGATGGTTAGGAGACCACGATGGACAGAGGGTTAAACGTGACATCCTGGTTTTTTTTAAACAACCACAGTTGGTTTAACCTCCCGAAAGACAGCGCTCACTGAGCAGTATAGAGTCCCCATCAATATACCCACACAGACCGCAGGTTGAGCACCCCCTGCTGGTCTCACTAACACCACTTCCGGCAGCAACCGAGCTTTCCTGTGTGGTCTCCCATCCAGGTACTGACCAGGCACAGCCCTGCTTAGCTTCAGTGGGCAACCATGTGAGAGTTGCAGAGAGCTACATGTGGCTGTCGGCATGATCAAAAGGATGATTGCTGTAATCTTACTAGGAAACATTGTGGCCAATCAAACACATCCTGGGCATGCATATTAATGATCCCATGTGGATCATCAGAGTTGGTGTTTTGTTCCAATTGGCCTGTTTTTCACTGAGATTTTAAACTCATGGGATTTAAGGACAGCAGTATTTAAACTATATGAGCTCTGCAATTTGCAATTGAAAAAAAAAAAGAAAAAAAAGAAAACAGAATCATGTTTCCCAACATTATTTGAGAATTATCCAAAGACCGTTTTACTTACTGTCTACTCATTAACATTTGCGCTTTTGGTTTATACAGGGACTTTTATCCGATTAGTCATAGACGTTTATCTGAATAATGCTAAATAAATGACTTTCTTTTCCATCTACTTTTCACTCTCTGTCTCATTGTATATTTATATATAAATAATGTCACTGTTCAACATTCTGATGAATCCATCACTTGCTGAGCATTTTGGGGCTCTGTTAGTAGCCAAACTCTTCCTTTCTAGTTTTTCTTGCCCTGAAGCTATGGCTACAGACAGAGCACACACTGAATAAAGATGTTCCCTCATGCCTGCAGATGGGCTATGATGCACTTCTGAGGAGAGCATATGCTTTGCCTTTGCTCAAGTCTGTAGCTCCAGGACTGCACCAATATAGGACTTTTAAATTATTTTTCCTCTATCTGTGGATATATGGGTAAACTACTGCAGTTATGACAAGTACGTCTTATATGTTGTTTCACATATATGTTTTATTTAGTTCCTAAATTCCAATATGTTGTCTATATGCCATCCTATTTGCTGCTGAATGAAGATTGCATTATCGTTACATTGATTGGCACCTATAGAAAATGTGTTTCTCTGAGAAGCTAATGATCTTTGAATGACTGGCTGTTCACTCTTCTGCGCAAGCTTCGTTTTGGTGATTTTTAATTATAGCTGACAACTTAACTTTAATATGGATTATCAGGTTTTTAATTAGGTAAATATTGATTCTTTTTTCTGGACAACTCAGTTCTGATTGGCCAGTTGTAACCATATATTGGTCTGATATTTTCTTCTATTTTATGTTGTTCATGATAACACTATAAACACCAAACAAATACAATATTATACAATGGTAATACAATGTTGCTTTTACTTTCAAAACTGAAAATGCCTTAAGTAAACAATACACTCAATCATTCATTAATTTTCCTTAGGCTTAGTCCCTTATTTATCAGAGATTGCCACAGCGGAATGAACCAATATTCCAATATGTTTTACGCAGGGCATGCCCATCCAGCCGCAACCCAGTACTGGGAAACACACTTTCACATTCACACACACACTCATACACTATGGCCAATTTAGTTCATCCAGTTCACCTAAAGCGCATGTCTTTTGGACTGTTGGGTAAACCCAGATTACCCGGAGAAAACCCATGCCAACTCGGGGAGAACATGCAGACTCCACACACAAATGCCAACTGGCCCTGCTGGGACTCGAACCAGCGACCTTTTTGCTGAGGCATTGTGAACCCAACTTCCTAGGGTTGAAATTGTTTGTTTACTTATAACTCCATAATTCATTAATTTCACCCCCTACTTAGTAATAGGATATTCTTGAATATTTCCTCCTCTTTTTTATGCCAACGTGTTAGTGTAATTAATATAAAATTAAACAAACAAAAACATTTCAAGAAAAAACCCCCAAAACAATTTGTTTAGCACCACCCTCCTTCAAATCATTTGCCATTATGCACATTTAATCTGGTTGTACCTTTTGCAGTGCTCTGTATTTGTGTGTACCACCATATATTATTTTCTGCTGAGATTAATGTGGGCCATTTGGCACCTTATTGATTTGGTGATTAAGGTAATGAAAATAAATGCCCCTGTTGGTGCGCAGAAGACTATATTTCTCACAGATTTACTGAGAGTTCGAGAAGTAGAAGCCATTTTGTTTAGACAATATTTGAATGAGTCATTAAAGTTGTAGGCACCAATTTCAGCGCCGACTACAAGCTGCTATTCTTCTTCTTTATTGCATTTTCATGGCTGGGTTAACTATAATAATCTTAAACCCTAAGCTTTACAAAGAGGAGGCTAGACATTTTTCATCAACATTCTTACAGATCGATGACAAGAGGGTCAGCGGCAATTACATACTGAACTGCAAAAGACAGTTGTTGAATTTGCCAATTACTCTGTGGGCAATTTTAGCGGGATGGAAAGTGCTATGTTGCCTTTTTATTCAGAAAGTGCTTTTTGGTCTTGATTTGTAGCTATACACGTGTTTGTAAGTACCTTACCAGCAGTATTCCTGCTACAGATCTGCACGCTGACTTTTTCTTTCCAACCGTGCTTTGAGAGGATCAACTTTGGTGGTATAAATGGACTGCGGTGAAATAACTGAGTCATGCTGAAAAGCTGCGAAAAAGGCTACTTGGAATTTTGTTTCAGAGGCATAGATTAAGTGGAGCCATTTTGATCTGGCTTCTCAAATAGTTTGTTCCCAGTGAGATATGAGTAAAGGAGGAGGAACAATCAGGATGTTGCATTTAATTTGTCACCTGCATGCTTGTGGGTGAGGCTGGAGTCTTATGAAATGATGTAAAAGTACAGCTCTCTAATTTCTCTTCAGAAGTATCTGTTCAGGCTTCTGGTGTGTAGATTACTTCCTGCTTGTTTTGGATTTAATATGAACAAAAAAATCTTAACTCGATTGACTAAAAGTAACCAGATAGATGACATGGATTGGAAAAGATCTCATGATAAATTCTTTGTGATTTCTAAACTGTTTTATTTTCAATTAAGTCACTATAATGGTGATCAGTTTTACATTTGATTTTAGGCTTATACCTGACCCTATATGTTCAAAATACACAGTATATTTGAAGTATATAAGGCACATACGTAAATTCACAGAATAGATTAGTCTTGCAGGCAAAAAAATGTTTGCAGACAACAACGTTTAAAAGTAACAACAAAAAAGTATAATTTACAAAAGTGTTTTATATGCACAGAAATCATACTACATGCAAGTAAAGTGTCTACTTTAAATAACCTTTGTGAAAATAAAATGTTTTGACAATACAATAACTGGGTTAAAACATAACGGTTTGGAGTCTTTTAGTATGTCATCAAATACTCTATATATGCCTGAAACAATTTTTGGGAACATTATCTGTTCTACGAATGACTTTTAAAGAAGTGTCTTATGTATATCATTGTAAAGTCATTATTTTTGTTCAGAAAAAGTATATATTTTAAAATATAAACCAGACCCATTCTAATGTACAAAAGCTGTAATATTATTTTATTGTTGGATGGTTGAAAAAAATCTTTTTGTTTGTATTTAAAAGCAAACAAAAAAGCCCTAAATATTGAAAAGAATATGAAAACATGTTCTTTATCCTTTAGCAACAGTTTAGATTTAGATGCCATCTTATATTTATAAATGGAGAGAAGTATTGAGTCTGTAAGAATAAGAGTGACTGCAACACAATATGGGATTTGATTTGGTTAGCATGCTTAAGCACAATGCACTTCATCCAGCTATAGCCGCTTACTGGCTAATGATATGTCACTTAATGCAATATCATCACTATAGTTTCCTAAAAACAGCTAAATAAGGGAAATTGTTGCTTAAATTGGTCAAATGCTGCTCTCACTATCTCTCATTATACATTCAGCATATTAAGCGGCGCTGAAGTTTTCATACTCCTGTTCTCTTTACACCTAATGACAGCTGCAAAAGTGTGAAATGTCACACGGTCAGGTTTGTGTTGTGCCTAAGAGGCTGTTCATTTCACTTTCTGTTATCTCTCTCAAGGGAAAAATGCTCAAAACACTGCGGTACTGCTTAAATCAGCAAAACATTTCGTATAGCTCCTCGTCACCGTTTCTGCTTTGGTTGCGTAGCTCTTGCAAACACAACAAAACAGTGGCGAGTTCAGAATTTCAAATCTGACAACTGACATATAACCGGAATAGTAATTGCAGATTCTTTTTAAAACGTTTCTCTCTAGATGAATATCTGCCTTGTCATAAAAGTTGTCAGATAATCTGAAGTGTGAGAAACTGCTGTTGAAGCTTTTAGGTACATCATCTCTCCTGGTTTTCAGGATATTCTGCTTGCTTTGACAGAAGAGAAACTGTAATGTTTAAGTGTTACACTGATTGAGTAACTGTTTTTTTGTGAATGCAAGCTTCAGAATCTGCTTAGTAATGGACATTAATATGAAACAAATATTTAGATTAGCATGTAAAGCTAAAGGATTCTTCAATCAACAATTTGATAGCCTTTTATAAATCGTTAAAGGGATAGTTCACCCAAAATTTAATTACTATTTACTCACCCTCAAGTTGTTTCATACCTTTGTGAGTTTCCATTTTCTGTTGAATGCAAAAGAAGATATTTTGAAAAATGTTGGAAACCGGTGCACACATGGAAGTTAATCGTTACAGGTTTCCAACATTTTTCATAATATCTTCTTTTGTGTTCAACAGAGAAAAGAAACTTATAAAGGTTTGTGTCAATTCCAGATATTAAACTCAAAAAGTACATTTAGTTTAAAATTTGCCCTTTATTTCTATTCTTTAATATATAGGTTATGCAGACAGTATATACAAGTCAATTTAATTGTAATGAATTCTAGAACTAAAAGTCTACAACATTTTAAGAATGTACTGTAAATTTAATGCTGCAAAAAAAATTAATGCTGCTTAATCTTTTTTTTGTTTAATCAAAATAACTTTTCTAGTCATCTCAACTTACATCAAAGTGACAAAAATACTACATTAAACCTGATTAATGCATTGAAATAAGTTAAAGTAGCATAAAAACATTTGTTCTCATGAATTTTGTCATATCATTTTTTTTTTACAGTGCAGTGACCTTGAGAGCATTTTAGTGTATGCAACATTAAATACGCTTTTTAAGTGCTTTTATTGTATATTAAATAATAATTAGATATAAAAATGCAAGTATCTACTAACTTGTGTTGAAAAAATATATATAAAAAAACAGACATAAAAATCTGTACTAGTAGTAAATCTAGAGTGGCATGCTTGAATAGGGGCTACGACTCTACTGAAAGAATTATTATTATTTTTTTTAAATGTCAACTGACAATATAGATTAAGCACTCATATCACATATATGACATGTTTCTGATGACATGCTTTTGACAAGCATGCCATGCTTTTCCGAAAATAACTTCAGCAGGGTGTTTTGTGGCAGTGTTGAGCATTTGAGCATGAATCTGATGTTTGTAGTGAACCCTTTCTGTCTTTTCATTGTTTTAAGGTCATTTGTAGGGCATCAGCCCCTGTAGAATAGCTATAACCCATGCCAGTGAATGTCCTTGTGCTTCCTCCTCATCAAGTCATGCATGTCTTGCGTGTGCAGCAACCGCACGGCGTCTTTATGAACACAGTTCAAGACCGAGAAATAGATCCCAGTGGGACTTTCTGATCATAGATGTTGGCTGTGCTCCCATTATGCCTGTCTATTTTATGCTCTGTTATGTGTGCATCAACTAGATATAATGTCTCTGCAGTGTCATTGGGAGTGTATTGCTAGGTTTTATTACGGTGTGGGCCAAGAAATGGTGATGATATAGGAAAGAAGCAGTTAGGGCTCCGTATCCCAGTAGCGTTTCATTATCTGCTTGCTGGAGTATGCATCGCTCAAATATAAGGATTATGGATAGCTCATTCAGTACTGTGCGGAAACAAACCACTAGTTTTTTCACCAACAAAAATGATTTTAAGTCGATTATTTCTGTCTTTTAGTGTAAGTGTGTCAGTAGGAAACATCAGTTTGAATTGACAAATGTTATTTTTGCTATTAAAGGATAGTTTATCCAAAATTGATAATTCTGTCATCATTTACTCACCCTTCATTTGTAAAAGCCTATTTGACTTTCTTTCATCTGTTCAACACAAAAGAATACATTTTGAAGAATGCTGAAAACCTAGCCATTGACACCTATAGTAATATTTTTCTTACTGTGGAAGTCAATGGTTACATGTATTCAGCCTTCTTCAAATGATCTTCTTTTGTGTTCAACATAAGAAATAAACACATAAAGGTTTGGAACCACTTGAGGAACTGTAACTATAGTAATCCAGTGAGATTTTGTGTATGTACGTACACCATTCAGTAAGCCATTTCTTTACACAGAGATCTGATCTCTGATCTCTTTCCAGTCTGTCTGGAAAGACATGAAGAAACAAAAATAAAACTGACACAAACTAAATTCAAAGCATCTCCAAGACACTTCAAGAAACCTACATGAATATTATGCCCAAGTGTAGCTCTAACAAAATTAGTTTTTAATGCACCAAAGGTTGTTTATTCATTCATTCATTTTCATTTCGGCTTAGTCCCTTTATTAATCTGGGGTCACCACAGCGGAATGAACCGCCAACTTATCCAGCATATGTTTTACACAGCGGATGCCCTTCCAGCTGCAACCCATCTCTGGGAAACATCCACACACACCCATTCACACTCATACACTACGGACAATTTAGCTTACCCAATTCACCTATACCGCATGTCTTTGGACTTGTGGGGGAAACTGGAGCACCCGGAGGAAACCCACGCCAACACGGGGAGAACATGCAAACTCCACACAGAAACGCCAACTGACCCAGCCGGGCTCGAACCAGCGGCCTTCTTGCTGTGAGGCAATTGTGCTACACACTGCGCCACAGTGCTGCCCCATTTTTAGATTATATACTTTGTTTTTGTAGTCAGAGTAGTTTTACTTTAGTATTATTTTTATACAGTTTAATGAATCCATTAGTAATTTAGAAAAGTAGAGATATTCTAATAAAACATTATTGCAGTAATATTAAGTTCTTCTTTTCCATTGTACTTCAGTCAAAGTACAAATGATTCTTTTTATGTTAAAAAATAAAGATTAATGAATATTATATATTCATTTCAAAGGAAAAGATTTTATTAACAAAACTTGTCATGCTCTGATAAGGGATACTAATAGTTGATCATTTAAGTTTTCAAACAAGTAAATATACCACATTATGCATAGTTCAGTACATAACACTGAGTAAAAACTAAATGTGTGTATAATGCTAACATACAATATGCTTTTCTGGCATGGTAAGATTTATATGATACCATCTGTCTTCTTCCGTCTGCTGTGTCTGATCAACCCGATGGACACATTTATTGATTGTTTAATCCCTCTCGTACTCTATCTTGCTCTGTTTTCACAAATCTCTCTCTCTCTCTCTCTCTCTCACACACACACACACACACACACACACACACACACACACACACACACACACACACACACACACACACACACACACACACACACACACACACACAAACGAACAATGTGAACATTGTGGTTATTATCTGATTTAAATAGCTTAAACTGTGAAAATAATTCATTACTTGCATTGCAAAAAAATCTGTTAATTAACAGTTGCCTGTAGCTTGTGATTCACGGTTGTTTTCTATTTATCTTCGCTTCCCTATTGCATTATGGGAACCCATACTCTGCTCCGTCAACGCTTGATGTAGAAATTTAACTCAAACAAGGAAGAAGAGTTGATATTTGAAGTGGATTTAAATAATGCACTTTATACTAATACTAGCTGTGAGGCAGTTATACGTTTTAAAATACATTTACAAACATTTACATATTTTGCCCGTTAAAAGAAAAAACATGAAAAAATACTATAGTAATTGGTATGAAATACATAGTGTTTTTTATTTATACTGTAGTAAAGTTTGTGGAATATTCTGTTGTAGTAATTCTAAAATTGTTGTAATAATACATATAGCACAAATTAGTTTTCTAAAACTACAGTGTATTATACTACAATACACCACAGTTTACTGTAGTGTAAACTAAAGTACACTATAGTATTTATTACATTTAATCAGTTGGCTATAGTTAATACTACAGTATGCTGAAGCATTCATGAATGAATAGTTGTAAATAATGTTAAATATACAGTATAATACGTTTTACTATGGTATAGTATTATAGTACTATATTAATTACTGTAAAAAAACTAGTATTTTTTCGTGTGCAATGCGATTTAATGTCCTCTACTACAATTAAAAATATATTTTAATATTTGATCACATTCTATGAGACTAAGAATTTGCTTGTGACACCAAAATAAAAGACCTGTAAATATTAGCCTAGTAGTGTTAAAAAAAAGTCAAATAAGGGATTACTTTTCATTTTTAGGTCATTTAATTACTGTAACTTAAAATACTGTGCATAAATTCTATATTTCTGTATAAATCAGTTTAGAGAAGCAGAGTAATTTTAAATATATTTATTTTTTGTTACACAAATATATTTGCAGAATAACTCAATTTATTTGGATAGGTCAGACAAATACACATGCTTAAGAAACAATGAATTGAGTAGGACATTGTCAATGTATTGTATGTATGAAATATGGTGCCATTATTACTTTGAAACATTTTGTGTTTCGATCAACCCAGGCTCATTCTGAAAATGTACCGCTATGTGCGATTTATTTATAAGTGAAGTTTCACAAACTAATTTCGAGAGGAGCACGTGATATGATTGATCGCAGCCGGTCTCTCATCAGTAATCACTAGTAAGCCAATCAGATTAATACAAACTCCCTATAAGTAGCCTGTCAAAAACTACTCTCTTATCTTCGTTTTCGAAGAAACCCCCCCATCCACCCCATCTCCTCCTTTTCCTCCTTTACCAGGGGAAGCTCTAGAGAACTATCTGATCTTGCACCCCCTTATATACTTATTTACCAGGGGGAGCTCTCGAGAACTATCTGATCTCGTACCCCTATATATGCTTATTTACCAGGCGGGAGCCCTGGGCTCAATTATCTCCGAGCTCAGGGTTCTCTCCCGGGACAGCATGCCAAACCTGCTATTATTATCAAGCAATATCTAAGTGTGAACTCTTGAAACTAATTTCGAGAAGACTACGTGCTTATGATTGAACACGGCTGGTACCGCATCAGCTTCGTATATTGCACCAATCAGATGAATACTGACTCACTATAAATAACCAGAGTTTTCCACTCCAGTCATCTTCGTCTTGAAGAATCACAGCAAGAACGCCACTGGTTGGAACCCTCACCGGGGCAGTCCGCGTTTCTGTGCTGAGTTTGCATGTTCTCCCCATGCTCGTGTGGGTTTTCCCCGGGTTTCCTGGTTTCCTCATTTCCCATTGTCCAAAGACGTACACCATAAGTAAATTGACTACTCCAAAGTAGCATCTTAAGACAAACTCTTAGCCAGCTATCTCTCAGCACGTTCACAAGCAGGGGAGTTCTCAAGATGTACCTGAGCTCAAACTCCCTTCTCACCCTTTAAACGGGAGGGAGCCCCGGGCTCGAGGATATTCTGAGCTCAGGGCTCTGTCCCGGGACAGCATGTCAAATACGATTTATCAATCATCAGCTAAGTGTGAACTCTTGAAATACATTTCTGGAGAGCACCAAATACGTCCCAGGAGGTAAGTTTTTTTTATGCAGTTTTTGTGAATCCACCAGAGGCCGCTGTGTACGCTTTTTCAGATCTCAAATTTCTATCGCAAATGCCATTCGCGCCTGCTCTTCTTGTGTAAATCCACCAGAGGCCACTGTCGACTGAACGATCGACTGACCCACCCTCCTCCTTCCCTAAACCCAACCAATAGTTTTTTCAAAAGCACAGATTAACCCGCCCACCCACTTTCCCAAACCCAACCGACAGTTTTAAAAAAGCAATCCAGAAAAATAAAAGCCCTTGCTTGATTTTTACCACATTCTTACCCTGCTATTTACTTGTTTATTTTATTTTTTTTGGCTTCAGTTTTTGTGTTAGCCTCTTTCTGGAACTATTTTTCGCCGGACTTCGTTGTGGTCAATTCCTCTCTGTGTATCAAGTCCACTGACGTGGCGAGCTACTGGACAAACTAGTAACAGCAGGAAAGCCGTCCATATGGAGGTAAGCAGTCTGCTGGTAAGCGCGAAAAGGAACGGCGTCTTACCGCCCCATAGTGTTCATTTTAAAAACAAAATGGTTCATCTCCAGAAACGTATACAGGGCTACGTTTTCAGAATGAGCCTTTGTTGGTTTCGATACATGTTTAACATTTCTTAAGTGTTATTTTTTTTAAATAAAGCTAAAAAGCCCTGTCAAATTGAAATCAATTAAAAGAGTTTAATTTGTGTTCTGTATGCTTAGAGATTAATAAGGATTTGAAGTTGTATTGAGTCAAGTAATTTCAATTACTTAATGAGTAATCAAGTTACTTTTCAGACAAAGTAATTAAAAGTAATTTGAATGAATTTATTTTGGTTAAATTGCAGTTTGAATGTAACCAGTTTTGAAGGTGGACCGGTGACCTGTATAGGCTGTTATGTATTTCAGGCCCACAGGAATGTACAGCAGAACACACTGTGCAGGTTGATTCCCAACGGCTCATAGCTGTCATCCTGTTTAAATTGGCCTCATAGATTCTGCATAGTTTGTATTAATACTTAATGAATGTCACCTAACATATGAAACGTTCACATTCCCAACCATTCTGAGCACTGCCTTTATGACTTGACAGGCATGATTAATGCTTTACAGTCACACTACTGAAACGGCACAGATAAAGCAGCCGTCAGTCTTCCTCCCCGCCTGAGCTGCGAAAAAGCATCTCTGAATTACAAGCGGGCTTTGGATTTCAGCGCAGGAAGAGGAAATCATTTGTGCCCTCAATTAAGTCCTAAATGAGTTCTTAAGGAGCCATTTGCAAAATCTCTATGAAGTTTTTAATAGATGCTTTAAAGGAAAGGATGCGCCTCTGCTGCCCTCAATTATGAATAGGTGACAAACACAGAGGCTGAATGTGACTATGACTACATTAGCTTTGATGTCCTCTTCCAATGACCTATGATCCGCTGTCACTGATCCTCACAAATGTCAACTTACGTAAATGCCTGCCAGAGAGGGTTTATTTATATCCAGATCAATACTGTGTTATAGACGACCTCAAGTGGGAGTGGGACTTGTGAAGCGAATGTCTTTAAGTGTGACCCGTGTGTCTCGAAGACTGACTGGAAGATTGCAAACCCAATTCCTCATCCTATTCTGACTTTGGTGACAAACTTATCTTTTTCAAGGAAACAAATGTGCTGTGGTGTCGTTGTCATAACGAGCCGTTTCCAGTGTACCCTTGAGCAACGCTGTCCCAGAGTGACTGTTCTGTCATGCTGATATTCTGTGGCAACATCTTGTGAAATTCGCAGATATTCATTTGGTCTTAAATAAGGATTCTACATTAAAAAAAAAGATTTACTAAATAAATTCCTCGTAACAATTTGTACAAGCAAAATTTAAAATACAATTAACTTGTCAATTTCATGTAAAATTTACTTCATTTATTTTGGAGTGTTAGGTTAAACGTTAAGTATAATTTAATTGATTATATTTAATTTTTTAAAGTTTATCTTTTTTTTAGCAGAAGCAACATTGCTTTTATTAAATTAAGAAAATTATATTAGTTACAAATTAGTTACAAAAAAGTACTAGTATCCAATGAAAAAATAGCATCTAATGAATAAGTACTAGTATAATAAATAAGTATCTGAAATAAGTATCTAAATAAGTATCTAATAAATAAAAGTGCTCTGCAGGTGAGTGGGATTGGCAAACCACCCGTAGGACACACTCTCTCTCCTCTACATATGTATGGAAAGAAGATTGACTTTTATATTTAATAAATAAGACTTATTATTGCATCTTTATACTGCTACTATTTGATGGTTGAAAGTGCTTCTTTTATCCTCACTTGTAAGTTGCTTTGGATAAAAGCATCTGCTAAATTAGTAAATTTAAAATGTAAATAAATATAATACTAGTAACAATAAACTCTATACTAGTGCAGTTTATTGATTAAATGATAGATAGATAGATAGATAGATAGATAGATAGATAGATAGATAGATCTATTGACTTCAAATACTTGTATGTTTGCTAAATGATCTTCTGGAGACCCATTGGACATGCGGTTGATCTTTCTGTGGGGTCACTCCTCTGTCCTGCTCCATCTTGATATTCTGCTCCGTTCTCGGTCTGAATCAGCTCCAGCTCCCAGAAGAGCAGTGCTGCGGTATCACAAGCCTGTTATCTGCTTCCTCACACAAAGAGCCTTTTTTATGTGAGGAACAACTGCAGTGTGCAGCTCCACTAGTCATGTTATGGACTGCTAAATCTCTTTTGAACACACTATTACCACCTGCTGCCAGCTGTGTGTACTCAGTTCCACAGTCTGACCGCTGTAGGAATAAACCACATTCATGCGTCTTCAAATAGGCCTGAATGTGAGCAGCTTCTCCTCTCTCCTCAATTATTGGCTTGCAGCTGCTGCCGTTGATGACGGCTGTTTAAATCAATGACCACTGAAGCGCTTTCCACACTCAGAAGCTTATTATTCACTCGTTTAGATGCTGCACTATTTTTTTTTCTTTCCTGTTGGCACGATCCAGCGAGCTTTCTGAATATCTTCATCCCCATTTGTGTGACAGAACATCTCTGACAGTGATGTCTTATCTGGCCGCGGCAGAGCTGTTGCATTTCAAACCTAAACACTAATGTTTATTTAATCTCAGGCTGGACTGTAATGGAGGTTCTTTGCATTTTTCTTCTCTTCATTATAGCCATGTTGTTCTGGACAGATGCACTACAAAGGATTATGGGAACAGGCTAAAGGACTAAAAAAAACAAGATACAAGGCATAACATAGAAAAAGGAAAAGCTGGGATTTTTTTTTTGTATCAGCAGGACATTCTGTGTGCTTGTGTGTTAATGGAGAGAGTGGGCGGCCAAATGAGTTTTCAGTCACTCTTTAAGTAGCAAGTTTGAGTAGCATTATTACATTAGACAAAGGAAGGTGAAGGAAGGCGTTATTAAAATCGGTTTATTAATGAGTGATGATTGACTGTCTGTACATTTACAGGGATGTTTCATCAAAAAACAAATTTGTCATCGTTTACACACCCACATGTTGTTCTCTTTCTTTCTTTCTTTCTTTCTTTCTTTCTTTCTTTCTTTCTTTCTTTCTTT
>CAIGQW010000287.1:2567986-2592565 GCA_903798125.1 Danio choprae | reverse complement strand
ACACACACACACACACACACACACACACACACACACACACACACACACAAAAAAAGAAAAATATGCAGAAAATGAAAATCGAAAGATTTTCATCTGTTGTAATTGAAAGTTATTGAACTAAATATCCACTAAATATTACTTTCTTAACCTTCTGAAGATAAAACATAGGTAGTGTGTTGTCTAAACGTGTGTATTCAGACATGTCTAAAACAAGGCACCCTTTTGGGTTTTTTTATGCAAAATGAGAACACTATTTTCAATTTGGAAGAAATGATATCAGTAGTTTACAGAATAAAACTAAAGTTTGCATTTACTGAATCACATACATATAATTTGTAAATCCAGAGAAACGGAGAATGCTTATATAAACACATTTTGGTGCACATTTGAAATGTTGCCTTGTTGGGCTTTTTGGCTTATTATGGCTTAAAAGCATTATTCCTATGTGATTAGCCACATTCAAATGCTTTGTTTAAATTAATGAGGTCAAGGAATAAAACCAGACCTGTTTTTTAAGTATGCGATAGATCTGTTCTGGTGCTGTTGTGGCCTTTGACCTTTTATAAAATATGAAACACACAAAAATGTGACTAGTAATAGTATCTCATATCAAAAATATTGATAAAATGCATGCAGTTTCATCTTCATGCTATATAGCTCAGTAGTAAAAATGTGTGAGAATGAATGCTATTTTTTCAGTGCTAAACAATGAATGAAATAATAAAAAAGAAGCACAAATCCTCTGGACAGAGCACAATCCTCTGATGGTACACATTAAGAGTACTTATATTTTCAGCTCGGAGACTCGTCTATGGATGCTTGTTGCTATGGTTACCACTCTCTCCACTAGAAATGTCTTTTTGCTTCTGCATTGACCCACCAAATTTCTTAATTTTGCCAGCACTCATAGCTAAGAACTTTATTGGCCCTTATGACCTGCGACAAGTAATTTTAGGAAGTCAATAAATTGACGTTTAAGCCCTCTTCTGCACACATAATCATTTTATCCCATAAAGTGCTAGCCTGTTATGTGCCTGAGATGCACAGATTAAAATGTAATATTCCTCTGCGAAAAGAGTGAATTAGCTTGAAGAAGTCAAATATTTATGTGGTTTAACCTTAGAAAGGAGGGGTTTGTTTTTGCAAAACGGAACAAGCTTGTCATGGTTTAATTAAGGGTTTAAGGATTTGTCGTTTTTAATAAATCAGTGATGTTTGTCCTGATTACTTGTGTTTCTATTATGTAATCCCATGAATGTGTTTATGAATATGTGCTTGTGTGTGTGTGTGTGATTTATTTATATATAAAAAAAGAAGTTATATATTCATTCATTCATTCATTTTCTTTTCGGCTTAGTCCCTTTATTAATCTGGGGTCGCCACAGCGGAATGAACCGCCAACTTATCCAGCATATGTTTTACGCAGCAGGTGCCCTTCCAGCTGCAACCCATCACTGGGAAACATCTACACACACTCATTCATTCACACTCATAAACTACGGACAATTTAGCCTACCCAATTCACCTGTACCGCATGTCTTTGGACTTGTGGGGGAAACCGGAGCACCTTCTTGCTGTGAGGCGATCGTGCTACTCACTGCGCCACCGTGCAAGTTTTCACCAACTTATATCAAATTCATCTCTACAGAAACCTTTTTCTTTCCTTTCTGGGGCAGAGGAGAAATGTTGCAGTTGTGGCTTTTTCTCTCATCTCAGCTATTTAAGATCAGGGTGATGATTTGCAAACTCAAACAAATCGTTTAATCAAATTGAAATTGCGGAAAAGCGACAATGAAAGAATTCATCCAAACAAGGGAGAAAATCACTTGCCTCATTAAAAGAAAAACGCAAATTAGAAACTAGACCTTTCTGTCCAAGAAACATGGTAAAATTAGGTCGATTGCACACAGCCCCCAAATTGCCTTCCTGCAGCAACCTTTTACTTCTGTTTACAATGTCAGATAAGATAAGGGATATGGGAATTATTATGGTGTTCACCCAATTTACGGCATCATGTCATTACAAACAAACGGTAAACAACAACTACAATACCAGACTGAATCAGGTTTAGTGGCTTCTGGGTGCTTATGGCTTCTGCATGGGTCCTGCAGACCAATCACACCAAGGGTGTTATCATTGCTGTTAATCAGTGTTATTTAAGACAACCGGCTAGAGGAAAGTGGAACAAGAACCAGAAAAGAGATCAATAAAGTAGACACTATAACAACTGCATAAAATAAAGGACGAAATAAATAATAAAAATCACACAGAGCCACGGCTGATACTCAAAGTTTGTTGGATGTAGAGAAGTCGGATGGGGCTTTGCGAAGGGTCAATTGTCATTTTGTGTTTAGGAAAGTTAGCACTTGTTTATAGGTTTATAGTTAGCACTTTTTTTTTTTCAAGTTTATAGGGAGGATAATGCCAGTTTTCAATGACGTTTACGACATTATACGGGGAACGAAGGAGTATGATGCTTATAACAATTTAGTCTTGGAGCTTCAATTGGAATGCAGCATATTTTAGACTGTTTGAACTCCTTGTGCTCTGTTAAGTTGTTCTCATTGTTATGAAAATCACAGGTCTTGCGACTCGTCATTGGCCAGCTGTCAAAAAGTTATCGTAAAAGTTTAATTTTTTTAACTTTTCAGCAGAAAAAAACACTATCGGTGATGTAAAAAAATGCTCAAAATGTTTTCGGAAACTTGCTTTATTCCATAGGGTTATAATGTATAATTTAAAAAAGACGGTACGTGTGAACATAGCCTAATTCATAATTATGTATTATAATAAACTAAAAACGGCAACAGAAAGCACTAAATGCCTGCTTGTAGGGTTTACAGGCTTATGTGAGTACCAAAAACAACTATGGCGGACTAAAAGACATATGTATGTAAACACACAGTGTTTCTTTACAAAGTGACATCGCCATCTATAGGCCTGGCATGCATAATACATTGTTTTAATCGTTTAACTGATTCATGCATTATTTTAGGGAGCAGATAATATAGTGTTGGACTCACAGACCTTTGAGAAGATTCAGAAATGAACTGCAGAGTCAGTGCTCAAAAGTCAGAGTCAGAAAGTTTCCCCAACAACTGAACTCTCAATATTTCTAAGAGAACAAAGTTTCACAGTAGCTTCCTGGAAGTCCCAAACAAACAGAGGATAATGTGAGAGACTCTCCTGCTGAGGCCGACAGCAAAAATGCTGGAGTCATCACAAAAGACTTCAACAGAACTGATGTTCAAGGTAGCACTAGTCGGAAGAGCTCAGTGTTTCCAGAGAGAGACAGTGCAAGCTCCTGTCAAAGGCTGGACAGTGAACACAAACACCGCTTCTCCGTGTCTCCCTCCTGCTGCATACAAAGCATGGGGAAAACCTACAGCTAAAGAAGACCAGCAGTCAAAATCGCAGAGGTTTGCAGGTTCAGATTGGATAGAATCCAGGAAATGTGCTAGATGTATAATTACTTTGACTTTCTTAGCATGCTGTTTTAGTTGCGTGGGATTTAAATAACCCAAAATGTTAGGGTCAGTCTGTAACATATTCCTGGTTTATGTTGTTTCATACTGAATAATAAAATAATAATTCAAAATATGGGTCTTCTGTGAGTAGAAGTTGGCAGGACTTCTGCATAAAATAATCATTTTTTTTGAGTGGTGCACTTGTGATAAATACAGATAAAACAAAGAAATTAGTCATAACTTGAGATAAACACAACACTTCGGAGTTGGAACCTGTAATGCTTTATGGGGACCCAATTACATTTGCGTGCAGTTAAAATAGGCCTATTCAGGGACAAACAAATAGATGCCCAACTTAGTTCTTCAGAGAATACCAATAAGAACAAATGCTTTATCTAAGGTTAATTTCACATTTGTTTATATAGCACTTATCAGCATTTTAAACCGCTTTATATAAAGAAAGCAATTAAAAGTACTGTGATTATCAGAGGTCACAGAGTCAAAGTAATGTCCGTACTGCAGAAATGTACAGTTCTGGGATAATACAATCATGCAGTTAATCACAGTATTCAAGAACATGATTAAGGCAATGATTACATTCTGTGATTATGATTACAATGTAAGGAATACTTTAAGGTTTGTACGTTGATTTCGAGCTTTAGCACCATATGGGGTATTTGCAGGCGCTGTCGTAATATCACAGATGTTCAGGTTATGTGAAATCTTCAGGAGAAGCTGGATCCAAACTGGAGCTGGCATAATCTTTGGTTATCTCAGGATGGGTATTAATGCACAGGAGCTTGTATGCAAGTAACAGTAAAACAAATGCACACATCTTGGAAACGTCTATGTTTGTCTATACATCTGGAAGGCTTATTTATTGGAGCACAACATATTAATTGAAAGTATTTATGGTTCAAAAACACTAGTATTTATTTATTATACTGTACTAAAGTATTTTTTGGTACTTATTGGGCAGTCAGTGTTTGGTATGTAAGCATATACTTGAAACAGTTGCATCCATGCATTTGATGCCATGTCTGTACATTTCAGTCATTCATTTAGCCTATTTATTGATCGTACACATAGGCTACACCAATAAACGTTTCATTTCCGCTTTACAGACAGACGCGCCACCGCAAATTATCTCCGCTATTATGAGAATAGTTTGAAATATATGAAGTTGTGATGTTCAGACTATTCAGATTTTGAGTTTTCTTTTATCAGGCTAACAGGCAGTTTGTATTTGCTTATTGATAACGTCAAAAGTTGATCGGGTTACTGTGGGCACGTGAACTGTAATATCTGGAAACATTGTTATATAAATCCTCTGTGGTTGCCTTAAGTGGACAGAAATGGAAAAAAAATATATATGTAATTGCTTTATCATCCCAGTTTTTGCATTTACAGTCACTGTTCAAACGTACTCAGATGATGAATACAGAGCCATGGATAAATCTAAACAATGGAGAAATGTGGTAAAGTGACATGACTCCTGCACAAAGGTCATGAACATTTAATAAGTTAAGTAGCCTACTGAGTATTTGATTAAATGACTGTTGTGTGCTATTTTTTTAAATGTAAAACAATTAACAATTTTGTCCTCTCCAATCTATCAAATGTGTCTATACAAAGGATAAATGTAAAAATACAAGAAATTAACAGTAATGAAATGGTGTATTGATTATTTTTGATGAGCTGAAAACAAGTAATACATCTGTTTCTATACTCAAGTTTTATTCGATTTGGAATCACACCATATTACAGCATCATTATATCCCAAATGTCCCATTAACTGGATAACTAACCTTGAGCAATAATTAAGCATGTCTGAAATGGCCTGCTCTCCATATTTCTCAGTTCTTGATTACAGTCATTAGAGAACAGGGATGAAATTGCGTTCCCTCTGTCAATAGTGCATAAATTTGCCCTCCCTTACATCGTCCTCCCACTCGTGACTAAAGTTGTTCGATGAGTGGGATCCAACAAGACCTGAGCATCAAATATAAAAAAAGATTATATTTCAAAGTCAAACAAGTTCACATTAGCGTTTTATGCAAAGATATTATTGGTTACCTATCCCACATAATTGTGGGGGAAAAAGTTTTACAGAACTATCATAAACCATTGATTTTAATCCACATTTTATATATTTTTTCCTACATTTAGAAACACAAACAAGCAAATTACTAGATACAGAAAAAGGAAAATGTCAGACTAGTCAGAATTATAGAGTCCCGTATAGCTACACTCTTAAAAAGAAAGATTTTTAAAAATCTCATGAAATTAAAATAAAGTTTTTAGATGTTAGCTTTAGCATGTTTGTTTTAAGAATATCTATAAGAAATAGTGGGCTCCAAAACAGTGACAAAATTTGCATTTAAAAGATATAAACATCCAAAGCTTGCAGTTTGTCACTTCCACCTACAGTAAATGGATCAATGTTTTTATTTTTTTTATTTTTTACATCACCTCATACTTGTTTCTCACCAATCAAATGCTCTCTAGTATCTGACATGTCCTGCTCCCTTCAAGATGCTTCTCATCTACTTTTCATTTGATGCTCTTGATTTCAACCACTCTCACTGGCAGAGCTGTGATAAAAATGAAATGCTATTGGCTGTTTTTTAAAAAGGGGAGGAGCTGCTATATGTTATAGCCTGTCTTCATGTTTCAGTTGAGATTACGTCAAACATGGAATAAAAAAAAAATGGCCATTTCAAAGCACTTTACGGGATCTTTAACATCCATGGAAACTTTTCATTCTGCATAAGCTTTAAAAAAAGATTCTTTAGATTAACCAACTGTTCTTCACACAATGATTTTTTTACTCGTCACTAAATGTTCTTTGTGGAACCAAAAAAGATTCTTCTTTGACATCATTCCAAAATTCAATTTTTTTTTTATGGCGATATCAATGGCAATAATGAACCTTTCATTTTAAGAGCACATAGCCAAGCTAATACCCAAAAAGGACATTTAAAAAGAATCAAAGCTTGAAAAATGAAGAATTCTCCTATTGGCTGTATAACAGTGTGTTTACTCTTTGAAGAATCTCTACAACCAACGTTTTGTGACACAGAAATATATGATAATTCAGTCTTCAAAGTGAGTTTTGCTTCATGGCTTCAGGATGTCTGTTAATTGGGTTAGCTGCTAACTAATTCGTGCCGCTAACTTCACCCACCTGTCTTTTTGACTCCCTGTGGTACACGTGGACTAAAATATCAAATGATTCAGACGTCAATTTGTCACACTACCTCCTCAGTGCTGCTTTAAGTTGAGGAATGATTTTTATAGACCATGCAAAAATATATGAATGCGGGTGTCATCATCACATGCCATTTTTGGGAAATTTAATTGTGCCATTGCTGTTTCTACTATTTTGACATTTGAATTACATCATGACATGCTCATTTAGGGTAATATATAAAAAAAATCCAATCACATGTTAAAATAATCTGAAGTTTATGGGATATAATGAATTCAATATGATTAAAATCTCTCCTTAAGTGTAAACACATGTCAAAACCACACATAAAATATGTGGAAGAAATGTGAACATGTAAAATGTGGTTTTGAAACCTTTTGGTTTGAAACTCGCATTATAGCCTTTGGACAAATGTGGATGTGTGAAAACATGCTTCTCATACAAAATGCTCCAAACCCCCATTCTACATGTGTTTCATGTGTGTTTCACATTTTACGTGACTTTAACATGCGGTTACATATTTACCAGTGTTCCGCCATTATCACCCATGAAATAAATATTATCATCTGCTTGAATTTTGATATCAGGGCTTCTCTGAATATGAAGCTAGCACATGAAATTCCCTTTTCTTTAGTCACCAGCCTTTAGCACTCTATTTGCTGTTGGTGAAGCCCCTATGGATTTAATTGAACATTAACTGTGCTTGCGAACAGCGCGGTGGCGTATAGCCTGCCAATGTAAGGCTAAATATGGATTAAAGGAACGGGCAGCACAGGAACCCATTACTCATTCAGTCATGTCTGGAAATGTAGCTGAGCGACACCATGTCTCCTGACACACAAAACACAGGGAGCCCCTCTCCATCTGTGAGCGCTGCTGTAACACTTCTAAAAGAAAATGTGGAAAGCCAGAACGCGTCTCCTGGGTTATTTGTCTTTTTTCCCCATCAAATATAGTGTTTGGATGCTTTTTGGCAGCTTTTGGACTTTGTCTTTCCATCTCTTTTGCGTGATCTTTTTGGCTGTCGAGAGCATCGCTGTCCTCTTTTTAGTTCTCACTTCTCCGTGGACAGATTTTCTGAGGGCTGGTGATGAAGATGTGTCATGCTGTCAGCAGATGTTCCCTTTCCTGTTATGATTCCACTATTTCTGACTTTCTAGCATTGGCTTGACGTGAGGGATGAAGCGCTGACTCGGCTCCAGGAACTTTCTGCCTGAGGACCCGCTGAACTTCTTAAGCTTGAAATTTTTTAAATACTTATACTGAATGCTAATCGAGTACGATTTGCATGTTCCAGAAGCCCAATCTGTCAAAGCGCTTCATGTATTTCTAATATTTAGCTCACTTCAGGAGCTAATGGGCTTTTACTTTCTTTAAGTGGTTGACAATGTTATACTTTTCCCGTATGTTTGTGAAACTTGTGCTGAAGTGGTTAGCGCTGTCAGCTTACAGCAAGAAGGTCGCTGGTTCGAGTCCCGGCTGGGCCAGTTGGCATTTCTGTGTAGAGTTTGCATGTTCTCCCCGTGTTCGTGTGGGTTTCCTCTGGGTGCACCGGTTTCCCCCCCAGTCCAAAGACATGTGCTATAAGTGAATTGGATGAACTAAATTGGCCGTACTGTATGAGTGTGTGTCAGTGCAAGAGTGCATGTTTCCCAGTAATGGGTTGTGGCTGGAAGGGCATCCACTGCGTAAAACATATGCTGGAATAGTTGGCGGTTCATTCCACTGTGGCGACCCTCTGATAAATAAGGGACTAAGACGAAGGAAGAAAATGAATGAATGAACTTGTGCTGAATTCAAAATTGCATGCTAGTATACTGCTCTGACCAATATATTTCCATACATTCGAAAACATAAATCTGTAAAATAACCCAGTTTTTGTACAGTTATTGATATGAGTGACCCAGGAACCATAGCATTTCAAACTGAAATGGAAAGTAAATAAATACCCATAAAAACCCAAGCCACTATATGGAGAATTTCTGTTAGGATGCATGTTAAAAAATTGCTGATAACTTATTACCTTCTTTCACATGATCAATCCAAACAATGCATTACTTTATACTTTAAAATATCAGTAAATGTCACTTTGCTGTACTGCAGAGTAATTGTTGTTTTTTTTTACCTCAAAAGTTGTCTGTCTTTCACACGCACATACACACAAAATGTATTTGTTTGAACTACTAAAAAAAGTTATTAAAGTCACATACCATATTTAAACTCTGCTGACAGAGCTCTAGGTCCCATAATGCAATTCTAAAACAAAAATAAAAAGAAACACCTGTGAATTACAAAATACAGAATCTGTTAATCAACAGATATTTATTACAGTGTGAAACCGGGTAACATGAAGTAATAATGGGACCAGGGAACACCTAAAAGTAAACTAAAACAGCACAATGGAAAAAAAAAGTTGCCCAAGGCATTTGTAATTTTTCTGTATTAATAAATAGACTTATTTACATTGCTAAAACGTTGACTTTTTAAAAGTAAAATGAAAAAAAGGTAATAGGAAAAAATGGATGCAAAATTTTTTTCAAAATTTTATGAGATGCAAGAAAATCGTATCAAAGTAAGAATAACTTAAGAGAGCAAAAAGGAAGATGCAAACAAAATGCTAAACTAAGCTGAGAAGTGAATTGAATTACCTGAGGAAAAGTCCTGTAAACAATCATTTATTCACTTTCAGGTGAATTTTGAATAAAAAAATCTCCTATTTCTGTAAATAAAAAGTAGACTCTCTATTTTCTCAAAGAGTTGTTGTGTGGCACTTTGATGTTGCACTGCTTTTACCTTAGGTTGTTTTTTACTTTACCAGTCAAGACTGGACAAAACAGTGCAAGGCTAGCAGGTCGACTTCGTAGATGTTTTTTTTCCCCCAATGTTGGAGCGTTTACAGCTCCACTGGGCTCTGTGTTCTGCATGTGTGGCACTTTCTTGCTGTAGAAATGCTTTCCCTGACACTTTCTCGATTACGAATCCTTACATTTCACCTGAAGGAGAAATGCACACACATCAGCTTTGGACAGGCTCTGAAATCCTGTTAGTCAGCTGAGCATTCGTGATCTGTGGAGAATATAGAGCACATAGTAGACGATGTACAAACAGAGAAAGTGGAGGAGCAAGAGGTTAAAAACCGCTGGTGACTCAGAACTGGAAGCTCCGTCACTCATGTAAACAGAGATGGACATTGGATGAAAAGAAACAATAAGAATCAGTTTAGTGCTGTCATATGCCGTGTGCCATTTAAACTGCGGTGAGTTGTTGGTAGTACTTTAAATAAAATCTGTAAATAAAGGTTCTATTGTATAGGGATGCAAAATAGTGATATCCATTGTGACATCATCACAGTTTTCTTTCTATAGATTCTTCTGTTATTTATATTTGTTCTAATATCTAAGATCTCTGATATCAATATACAGTTGAAGAAAATTATTATAATTGAGAAAATTATTAAATAAAATATTTTTCAAGTCATGTTTAACAGAGCAAGGATTTATTATTATATATTTTTCATCTGGATAAAGTCTTATTTCATTTAGTTTGGCTGGTATAACAGCAGTTTAAATGTTTAAAAAAAGATTTTTAAGGTCAATATTATTAGACCCCTTAAGCAGTGATCTCCCATACCCCGATTCACTACAGAATAAACCACTGCTGCCCAATCTATTTAACCTACTTAATCTAGGTAAACCTCTAAATTGCACTTTAAGCCAAATACTAAAATATATTGTACTATAGCAAATAGTAAATTATTATGTAGTCATCATGGCAAAGACTAAAGAAATTAGTTATAAGAAATTATTTATTATGTTTAAACGTGTTGAAAAAAAATTCTCTCCTTAATTTAACATTTAAAATTTTTCACATTCATAATTTCACAGTAGGGCTAATCATTTTGCCTTCAACTGTATATTTACATTTCATAAGTGATTGTTGGTGAACGCTTGGCTGGTGTTGGCTGATTTTGTTGTTATTGCACATTTCACGTTTCTATACATTTATATTTGCTGCCATGACATTTGCTGCCATGTGCATGTCATTTTCTTCTTTTCAATTTTAAAATATTTTTTATCTTTAAAAAAGATATCTTTCTTCAACACAAGCTTATTGTGGATTTGTACCTCTGTCTACATTATTGGAGAGCGTGAATTGGGTAGCCAGAGGTACGTCTGGTTGCATTTTGTCTTAAAAATGAACGCTACGGAGCCGTATGATGCCGCAGATGGCTTTTGTTCCTTTTCACGGTACCAGCTGACCGCTTACCTCTGTATGGATGGTTTTCCGGTGTTACCAGTTTGCCTAGTAGCTCGTCTTGTACTCTGATTGATTTCAGACATGGAGCAGAGTTGACCGCAATGATGGGGTTCGAGTCTGGTGAAGAACGGTTCCAGAAAGGTCTAAGAAGAGGATGCATGAGAGAAATTTGAGATCATCAAAAAGTGTACCTCTGCGGCCTCTGGTGGATTTGCAAAAACAAAAACTGCAAGCAGCCGTACCTCCAGTTACGTATTCTGTTGTCCCCAGAACTGTATACCTGGGTACGTATTTTATATCAGTGTTGGCAGTTTCAATACCTAAGCTGCTAATATTTAATTTCAATTACTAAGAACTGTTTTAATAGTTTTGTTTTAGTGCTTAAAATCTTTTCAAAGTAATGTAATTTCAATTATTTGTACATTTATTTAGACTAATTAGAATTTACAATTTTAATATTGACCATGGGCCTCACGGTGGCGCAGTGGATAGCACGTTCGCCTCACAGCAAAAAGGTCACTGGTTCGAGCCTCGGCTGGGTCAGTTGGCGTTTCTGTGTGGAGTTTGCATGTTCTCCCTGTGTTGGCGTGGGTTTCCTCCGGGTGCTCCGGTTTCCCCCACAAGTCCAAAGACATGCGGTATAGGTGAATTGGGTAAGCTAAATTGTCCGTAGTGTATGGGTGTGTATGGATGTTTCCCAGAGATGGGTTGCAGCTGGAAGGGCATCCGCTGCGTAA
The DNA here is from genome assembly GCA_903798125.1 of Danio choprae. Taxonomy (NCBI): domain Eukaryota; kingdom Metazoa; phylum Chordata; class Actinopteri; order Cypriniformes; family Danionidae; genus Danio; species Danio choprae. The sequence continues at coordinate 2,580,893 of CAIGQW010000287.1, read as the reverse complement.
AACATATGCTGGATAAGTTGGCGGTTCATTCCGCTGTGGCGACCCCAGATTAATAAAGGGACTAAGCCGAAATGAAAATGAATGAATGAATGAATATTGACCATTTATCAGCTATTGGTCATAACATAAAAATAATAATGACATTACCAATAGATCAATCAGAATTTGACTCTATAATCATCCCTATTGACAAATGACAAATCTGAAAGTGTTGTAATCTTTAGTGTCATAGAATGAAGGAATTAAACAAAAATTACAATCATTGACCTTTGAAGATGACCTTTAATTCCTCAATGTTATATCCAATATGCAATAATAAAATGATTCACTGGAGTCAGATATTTGTATTTTCTGGAAGTATGATAACAGAATAACAACAGACACTCTCATTTTAAAATTTGATCAGTTTTATGGCTTGAGTTTAAAATGAATGTTTGCCTGCTGTTTGGCACTGCGCTTAAGGGAGATATTAGATTAAATCAAGCAGAACATGATAACGACCTTCACACTATTCTCGCTTTATTTTTACCTTTGAATATTTTTGTAATTGAAGCTTCCTTTGTAGTCGCACTTGCTGTTTAAACAGGACTGTGATGTTGGTCACACTAGGGAATGTAAATGGCAACATTTGCAAGTCAGATCTGTATATTTGAATTTTGCATATTAATAAAGAAACAAGGTGTTTGTGAGATCTAGATGGTCATTTTGGAGGAGATTATTATTTATTTATTTTTTATTTTTTAGTGTGTGGATAAACAGTCATCAAACCAAAAGATAATGACAGAGAATAAGCTGGCTGGCTTCCATTATGTTCACAATCGTTTGCCAATGAATTAGAGTGCTGTAGTGGATTATTACTTTTGTTTGTAACCCTTCAAGTACCTCTGTCATAAACGTTTTATTTTTATTCTTTAAAGCTCTGCTGAGCTGAAAATTGTCCACACATTGGTCTATATAGTTTGTAATTTTACAAAATAACCTCTGATGGATAAATACAGCAAGAGAAGAGGCCAGGATTTATTCTTTTATCCTGTCTGATAACATTAATGTGTCAGTTCACAGAGAAATAAAAATTATGTCATTATTTGGACTTTTTTTCTTAATGAAAACAGAGCTATGTACAGCCGTTGTCTGCTTTTGTACTGCATATATTTTAATGCACTCTAATGTACTTGAAAGGTGCACCTAGAAATTGGGCATTGAGGGCACAACATATTATCAGGACATCCCTAGTTAGTTCACCCACCCCAATTTTGTTCCAAACCCATAAGAAATGTATTATTCTTCCGAGCACAAATTTATTGATCTATGTTTAATCAGTTCTGACAGATCTGTTCAATTTATTCAAAGGCTGTTTATCTAACGCTTAAAATGTAAATCCACTCAAAATACTCAAAATAAATCTACAAGCATATACAGTTGAAGTCAGAATTATTGGCCCTTCTCAATTATTAACTGCCCTGTAATTTTTTTTTCCCAATTTCTGTTTAACGGAAAGATTTTTTCAGCTCATTTCTAAACATAATAGTTTTAATAACTAAATTCTAATAACTGATTTTTTTTATCTTTGCCATGATGACAGTACAGAATATTTTACTAGATATTTTTTGAGATATTAGTATTCAGCTTAAAGTGCTATTTAAAGGCTTGACTGGGTTAATTAGTGTAATTAGGCAAGGCATTGTATAACAATAGTTTGTTCTGTAGACAATCAAAAAAAAATAAATTGCTATGAATAATGACCCTAAAATGGTTTCTAGCCGGAATAAAACAAACAAAACTTTCTCCAGAAAAAAAAAAAGGAAATACTGTGAAATTCCTTGTTCTGTTAAACATGATTTCAATAGTATCTGGATGCAGCCTTGATGATGCAAGCTGGATATCTCAGAGATGCAATGTCAGTTACAATGCACTCAGTGGAGCTAATGACGTCACTGGGAGGGATAGGGTTAGGGGTGAGGTTAGGTCAGTGCATTAAAAAGCATTGCATGCAGCTCAGATTGCAACTGCACCAGGTCTGCATCCAGACCCTTCTCCATAATTTGGCAAATATTTGAAAAAGAAAAGAAAATAATTTTGACTTTAACTGTAGGTGCCAAATCAAACTTGCAAAATTATGACATTGCATGCATTACATGTTGCTTTTATCAAACATTTGACCACAAGGCTTTTGGTCAGGTAGTATTTAGGTAGTATTTACTACAAAATTATGTGATAATCACCCTGCCCAAGCAGGCAGCATATTTTACTTTTGCAAAAATGTAGACTGAGACATGTATTTCCAACTGGCCTGGGTTGAAGATATTGACCTTTGAGGTGAATGACCCATAAAAATGAACATAATTGTTATTAGATGTAAAAATGATCAGTTTTAGTTTTTGCATGTCCTCATTAAACATTTTATTCTGAAAATTCCCAACAATTATTTTTAATTACTTAACTAAGATATATGGATAAGATCAGAGATCTCATGTCCTGGTTCTGTTTCCTCAAAAAGGGACTCCTGGCTCTCTCTCATGGGTCGACATTGATGAAGATGAAAAGACTCATGGTGTGATATTCATAATGAAGGATGGTAAACAGCTCAGCTGGGTGATTATTATTACAGAAACTCTCATTACACTTGTGGTCACAAGAAAACATTTGCACTATATTAGTGACTGGAGAGCTGTATAAACAACTCATTAAGATTTGCTAGACAAAAAGAGCTGATTCATCACTATGGCGACTTTGTCCATTTTGCATTCAAGTACCTAAAGCCTGAAGTTTGCCAAACTAATTTTGTGTATGTGTGTCAGGGCTGTAACCACCATAGAAAGTGACAGCAGCAGATCCCTTCCCTATAGATATAAATGGACACACTGTCCACCCCAATGTCTGAGAATATTTCAATTTATTATGTGGTTCCAGGTTGTTAAGATGATAAAAAAGTTTAAATGGTACATTTTTAGACTGGGCTGTGCATGTGTGTGTTAAAATGTTTCAGCAAATGTTTTCATGTAATGTTGTACCTTTACCTTTGGTCATTTAGCAGACGCTTCTGTCCAAAGTCACTTACAATGAGAATGAGGATTTTTCTTACAAAGTCTTTATATCTCTTAAAAATGTGAATTTCCCCAGGTATTTCAAAAAGTACATATAGCCTATTTATATGTCAACAAATTGTTTTAATTGTTGTGACGGCAAAGGTTTATTATTATAAAATGAATATATACTGCACTCATTCAGTCACCAGATAATAAGGAAAAATAAACGTACACTTTTGCATACCTAGAATATATTTGTCAGTGAGTCGTTTGGTCAAGAAAGCAAAAAGCTTTATATAAAGTATGCATTATACTACTCAAGGTTTGTAGCATAGTTGTGTAAGTATATTTATATTTCATGCTAATATGACATTTATTTTATCTAAACAATGTATACATTGAACACTGAAGCTACTCTGGAAGTTATGTACAAAAATAAAGGGTTTCTTATTTTGTGACAGTAACATGATTCACTTTCAGCTTGTAATCCAGACAGGACTGCGCTGAGCATCAAAATATGGCACTTTTCTCTGTCTCCTTCATTTAGCCAACTTTAGAAATAGCTATGTTCCATTGGCATGCTTGTACCTGCAGATGGGAAAAGACGAAAGCAGAAGCGAGACATGTCTCAGCCCAAATTGAAACTGCTATCCAAGTTCTGAATGGTGCTATTAGTGATAATGACATAATTATTGGCTCTAGTTGGTAAAACAGATACCTTTGTGAACACACACTGTGAACAAATTATCACCCTTCCTACACATCTTTAAAAATGTATAAGAGTCTCAGGCTGCAAGGCCGGCGACTTGAGAAATTCAGTTCCTTTTTAACACATTTTGTGGTCTGTGATGTAAGAGCTCATACTGACAAAACGCTTGCAGTGGATGTCTTGTTACTTTTCATACATCTTTCAATATGCATTAAAGGTGACATATTATGGCCCTTTTCATAAGGTGTATCCCAGAGTGTGTCTGTAAAGTTTCAGCTTAAAATAGCTCATTCATTCATTCATTTTCAGCCGCTTTTCCGGGGCCCGGTAGCGGGGGCAGCAGACCCAGACTTTCCTCTCCCCAGACACTTCCTCCAGCTCCTCCGGGGGGATCCTGAGGCATTCCCAGGCCAGCCGAGAGACATAGTCCCTCCAGTGTGTCCTGGGTCTTCCCCGAGTCCTCCTTCTGGTGGGACATGCCTGGAACACCTCCCTAGGTAGGCGTGCAGGAGGCACCTGAAACAGATGCCCGAGTCACCTCATCTGACTTCTCTCGATGTGGAGGAGCAGCGGCTCTACTCCGAGCTTCTCCCGGGTGACAGAGCTCCTCACCCTATCTATAAGGGTGCGCCCTGCCACCCTGCAAAGGAAACTCATTTCGACTGCCTGTATCCAAGATCTTGTCCTTTCGGTCATGACCCAAAGCTCATGACCACAGATCATTTATTATAGCTTGTCAAATTGCCTGTACACAGTTTCTGCTGCATGTTACTTTAAATGAGCTGCTGTTTTCAGAAGAGGGTGTAGCCTCAACAGCTATTGTGACACTTCAGAAACATTAGAGTCACACAATGCAGAGTAAAGATTACACTATTTAAACAAAATATTTTGGCACTATTTGATGTAGGGTGTCGTGGACAAGATTCATTTGTTTCTTCTCGAATAGTGTGCCATAGTGCATGACGACCAATGTCATGTCTGTGACGCTTCATAACGTCGACACAGAAAGTCATTTTTGTTACCGATAGTCCATGACAGGTTCCGTCACATGGGTGACATTGGTTGGTAGGAGGACATAATCTCTTCTGTACACAGCTTTTAAAAGGGCAAACAAGAGAGAGAGAGGTCTGTGCTACTTCCATGAAATGGAAGAAAGCTTTGTGGAGTTTTGCTTATATAACATGTAATCATGGGATAATCATGACTGAATAAAAAGATCAATATTAGCAATATTATTATTTGATACCAGAGGCACTTCTGCATCCTGGTTAGTGAGTACTCAAATTACCATGTAAAATAACAAATCACTCATTATGTTCACATTCAAAATGCAGAGCGGATAATTTTATAAGAATGTATCTTTGAAGGTAACCATCTTCTGAAAGAGTGATTGTCATTTTAATTTGAATTAATGAGTTTGTGAGTGAGTCAGATATTTTTCTAAACTATATGGAGATGGAAATCTGTGTATTACTCACTATTGAAAAAAGCGTAACGGCTAACATGGATTCCACAAGGCACCTCAGCCATTCATGTAACGGCATTAACGTTACTGGTCAGCATTCACAGTTGACAGACCAAGCTGACGCAGCATTCGCTACCTTACATGTTCTTAAAATATATATTTTTTATTAGGGTAAAAAATACATTTGAATCACCATGAACGTGTTTAGTGTAAAACATGTTGAAGATTAGCGAGCAGGCTTTCGATTGATTAAATGACAAGTTATTTCCTCACAAAAGCTGTTTATTCCGTGTAGTGACGCCTCTCCTCCGTTGACTTCCATTAAAACAAAATGGCCTCTGGTCTTCTTCCTCACGTACTGGCGTTAGCGTTAGCCGATAACATCTTTTCGGCTAATGATTTCTGGGTTGTCATCTATGGGCTTTGAGTGAGTGCATCCAGGGCTGCTTTGTTTACAGCTGTTGCTGGGAAACTGCTCCTGCAGCTTCAAAAGCAATTCATGCTGGCACAGAATGAATCTACTTATCTACTGTTTTTGTTCAGAAACACACATGGCAGAATGGGCATTATAGACGTCACACGATGATTGATCGTGAAGCAATGTGTAGTCTGGTATATTTGGTACCCACAGAATATCAATATCTCATATGGACAAAATTGCATAATCTGATAGGTCTGAATGGGGTTTATGTTACAACTTCTAGACTCGACCTGGGCATTTCTGAACAGTTATTAGATATATTTATAGTTATAGTGAAAGTCATAATCAAGCTCATTGATTAGCATGTTACTACTTTTTTCCGATGTGGTGGCCTTTGCAAATATACATGACACTATTAATTACATTTTCTTCACCGAAATCTTTACAAAAATTTACTTTACTTAGAAATGTGAGTAGTTGACTTTACTCAAAGTGAGCAAACCTGTTGTGACTTTTAACTGTTAAAGGGATAGTTCCTTTAAAAATGAAAATGTATTTACTCAACCTAAACCTTTATGAATTTACTTCTTTTGTTGAACTCAAAAGAAGATATTTTGAAGAAAGCTGAAAACCTGTAACCATTGACTTCCAGAGTAGGAAAAACAAATACTATGAAAGTCAAAGGTTTCAGGTTTCTGACATTTTTCAAAATATCTTCCTTTAGATATTGTACTTTTTTTAAAAACCTAAATAAAGAAAGACACTTAAAGGGATTGAAGCAAGTAAAGGCTGATTAAATTATGACAATGTTTTTTATTTTTGGGTGAACTATAAGTTTTAATTTGACTTAATTTTTATAATTATGCACATATTCCATTTATTAATACAGTTAGGTCAACTAATCGCTTTAAAAACAACTGATTTACTAGTTTTTACTAGTAAGGTCAATTAATTACTTTTTACAGTGTATGTGCTCTAAATAAATATTACATTCTTCGTAAGCAGCTAGTGTTTGTGGATGGAAAAAAAACCTGGATAAAAAATTTCAGAAACACTGTGGTTGATTTACTGTCTGACTCCTAATTACATGTGTGATGAAGCAGAACTCATATGGCAGTTAATCACACTGTTAAAAAAAGGCTGACTGGCGTTTCTTGCATGCCAGAAGCGTTTTGTTTTGTCTTTTCGTTCGGCTCTGTCAGGTGTGTGCGTCTTCATATGGCCATCTGAGATCATTTCTCAGCCGCCATCTGTGTAGTTGTAGTTCTGGGAAAAGCCTGTAAGAACTGATGGACCTTTACACGACAACAGCCTCTCACCATAAAACACATTTCCCTCCAACAGAGTTCCTAGATATGATATATTCATCTCCTGTGCCATGATTGTATTGTGACTGAAACATGTCCAAAATTCTTTAGCTACTCTTTTACTATTTTTCCTTTTCGTACTACTGCACACTTGACACTTCCAAGAGCCAAGCTGACGCTTTATCATGATGGAAATCTAAGTATATATGTTTTTTCCGCACTATTTTTCTATAGTTATTTATTGATTGATTGAGAAAGAACAATAAATTATAAGCTGCTGTAAAAAATGCTGCTATACTGTTCTTAGAATGTTCTATTTTGATATAATTATTAACACTATACACTACCTGACAAAGGTCTTGTCATCGATCTTAGTTGTAAAAGAAACAAATAATAATTCTAGTTTATCATTTGGAAAAGTGTTAAATTATAATTCTTTCCCACTGAACCATGACTTTATATTCTATACTGTACATTTATTTCTGTTAAGTGACAAGACTTTTGCCTTACTGTCCTAATTAAATAATTAAAAATCAAGGCATGATCATATTTTACTTTGGTAAAATAAGCGTAATTTAGAGGCCTGTGCTTTCCATATAAGCCACTTCTGATACCAAATGATCAACTAGAGGTCAAGTTATTATTTGTTGTTCCTAAAACTTGGATAGGTGACAAGACTTTTGTCAGGTAGTGTATGTATGTTTATTTTTCTTTGGCAAAAAGAACATGAGGATGCAATTTTTATATATATTTTTATTTTTGTACAGTTGCACATCTGTCATTTTTTATTACAGTGAAATACTATATATATATATATATATATATTTTTTTTTTATTTAGTTATCAAGAACTAATAATAACTTAAAAGCTGCTGTAGTAAACTGATTTGTTTTGAAAAATGTGCTGTCATATAAAGCAAGTAGTAATATATGCATATGTTTAAATTTGACATTTATTGTACAGTAAACAATATTCATCATTTTATTTTATTAACAATAAAGTGAGGTTAAAAGGTGAGAACTTCAACAGTGCAATCACAGATTATAAAAATTAATTAGAGCTGTAATTACATGGAGGCATTTTCAATTTAAAAATGCATAATACATATAGCAAATTATTCATTTAAATGTTCATTCATTTAAAGCATTGAGTAGTAAATGACAGTTAATATAAAGTGCCTTATTTTAGTTGAAAATGGTTTATAATGTATTGTAGTATAAGCAAAAATGAGTGAGCGTCCATTTATCAGGCATGCATTACAACAGTACAGATCCCAAAAGGGTTTATCCATCATAATAATACTAAATTATGACAAATCTGTTTCTTCCAGCAACTCATAATTTATCATTAGTTCCCAGTTCCCGCACGCTTATGATCTAATCAGTGAGCACAAGTGTTTAGTCACATCCGAAACTGACAGAAACCTATAGAAAATCAGTTTAAGTCTGGAAAAGCGCGGATGACCCAAAGCTATCAGAAGCATCAACGTTTGTTCTTTGCGTGCATATCATTTATTTTGTTTGCTTGCAATCTCGTGCTCAGAAGAAGTGGTTAGGAGAACATCCTCTTTGGAATGGTTTGGTCTGTAGACAATTTCACACAAGCCTGATTCTGCTCCAGCAAAGCACTAATCTTGTTGCGATCATGCAATGCTGTCTGTTTCTCTGTGTGACTTGGCTGAGAGCGGTAGAACGAGAGACGAGGAGAATCTGCTGACAGAAGGAAATAGGGGATCAAAGTAGGATTCCGTCCTAAAAAAAAATCCAGGGGGAAATGCGCGCACGTTTGATCTGAACAACAGACGTGTAGTGCTAACATGAGTGAGTGTTTGAGTGTGAAATGAGCGGTGTGTTCTGGTGATACTGTTGACTTGATGTGAACAGACACTTAAATGGGTCCACGAGGAGCATATGCTTAACATTGGAGGAGCTTTTCAAACCGAGAAAAAGTACTTGCATATGACTAGGCTTAATTTAGAAGGATGGGGAAAAAATGATGCTTGTAATATTTTTGATGTTCTGACAAATAAAATGAACTCTTAAACTCGCCACCAAACTGCAAAATGTGGGTGGAGTTCAGCAGTGACGTGCAACACCTGTCACTCCCACTTTCATTTAATACACTAGGGCTCAACTTTAACACTTGAATATGACAAGTGGATTTTTAAATAGGCAAAAGTGGAAGAGATTTTTACTTAACCAACCAGACAAGTAGCTTAAATATTATAGGAAAGAAGTTATTAAATATTTTAGGAGAGTACTTATGCATTGATAAAGTGTATTTGCTTTATTCATGAATGAATCAGCACTCTGAACAAATCATTTGAATGCAAGACTCACTTATTAAGAGTGAAAGTACATAGGGTCAAATTTGACACTTAATAGTTAAATTTGTTCACTAACAGTGTTCAGTGCAATGTCTGATTTATATTTACTTTTCTTTTATTTTTACAGTTAATGGAAATATAAACAATTTTGTGATGAGATTGACATTTTATATGCTTGGATAATTTCACATCTTTTCTGCTTCGTAAAAATAAATAACCTGAATATTGTTTTTCCAACCATAATTTGACACATTTGATAAGAAAATACTTTGCTCATTTGATATTCACCTAGATATTTCATATCCTCTTTACTCATCTCATATTTTCTTTTATATATTTTAGTTTATTTAACTGTTGCCTTTTTCTATATCTAACAGCAAAACTTTTTAGTTTATGTTGATACTGATAATATGCTGCACGGTGGCGCAGTGGGTAGCACGATCGCCTCACAGCAAGAAGGTCACTGGTTCGAGCCTTGGCTGGGTCAGTTGGCATTTCTGTGTGGAGTTTGCATGTTCTCCCTGTGTTGGCGTGGGTTTCCTCTGGGTGCTCCGGTTTCCCCCACAGTCCAAAGACATGCGCTATAGGTGAATTGGGTAAGCTAAATTGTCCTTAGTGTATGTGTGTGAATGAGTGTGTATGGATGTTTCCCAGTGATGGGTTGTAGCTGGAAGGGCATCCGTTCCGTAAAACATATGCTGGATAAGTTGGCAGTTCATTCCGCTGTGGCGACCCCTGATTAATAAAGGGACTAAGCCAAAAAGAAAATGAATGAATGAATGAATGATACTGATAATATTTCTTTAACCATTAAATTAGCATATCGGAATGATTTCTGATGGATCTTGTGAGATTTAACACTGGAATTATGGTTGCTAAAAGTTTAGCTTAGCCATCAATGGAAGAAACTAATATAGATAATTCTTAGGGCTGCACGATATTAAAAAAACATCAACAGCAAAAAGAAATGTCTTGAATAGCTCTATTTGGAAAGAATTAATCATTTTTGACTGTCTGGAATGATTTTGTAGGGGAGTGCATTTGCATAAAAAAAATTAACAAATTACAAGCTATTCTAAATACAATAGACCAAAGGTACAAATGAAATGAATTTCTTTCAGGAGCATCTAACAGTATTTAAGTACAGGAATTGAATAATCAAATGTATTATATAATAATTAAAGGCAATTCATGTTTGTTAGCTACAAACGTTGTAATTTCTTTTTATTTATGATTTTATGTGCGAAAGGATCTGCAATAATGACAAACAAAATTGCTAAAGGCCAGAAGTTGCTCATATTTTTTTATTTTATTTAATTTTTTTAAAGTTGTATTTTCAGGCCTAAAATGACATTGTCTTACAAATAAACAATCAAAACAGGATTAACAGTTTTCCTTTTTTTTTGTTCAATATGGTTTCACTGTATCCCAAATTAGATATGCACATTTAATCCTACTCTTGCTTCTGTTTAGGGTCAGTTTGATCCCTGCAAAATCCCATAACAAAATGCAATAAAATACACAATTGGCTGCAGCTCTTCAAATTTGACAATATTTACCAGTTGGTGACTCCACTAGTGCATAAAGCTCAAACAATTTATGAAACTTTCTCCAGTCAAAATATTACCAAAAAGCCATCTGCGCCCTTTAAAACCATATAAGCCGATCTGCCACTGGAATATAAAAGCTGAAATTCTACATCTGTATATCTGCCAACCCGAAGACAGGACCAGCTGTTGTCACAAAGCCTGTTTTTTTGTGTATTTGTTGCTGTGATGAGAATAGGACACCCTCTGGAAGACGCTCTGCTTTGGAGTTTCTTTCATAAGAATGTCACACTTGCTCCTGATTTGGCAGGCCATTGTAACGTCTTTCTGTGGCCTTGTGTTTTACTGTGACTGTCCCTGTCCGTGGTGCTGAATGCGGCGCTGTGGAGAGGAGATAGTGCTGTGCTTGGCTGAGCTGCAAGGGTGAATCACTGTGACAATGTGCCGTGACTGAAAGCCCACTCAGCTCCGTCCCACATGCCTGTGCAGACAAGACTGCCTCTTCCTGGGTCTCTGCCCAGAGAACTGACTCAAACCAGACACAATCCAAGAAAGCTTTTCACACGGCCGACAGCTGCTTGTTGCTCTCGTGGTAGGCTCTTCATCAAGAATAAGTTGATAGATGAAGTATAAATAGAGTAAGTCTCTTCTGTTATGATAAACTGTCCTCACAGAGTCCTTTAAAAGCACATGCAATTGTTCTTGTAATGCCCTTTTTAGCTCCCTTGAGCTTGACTTTAAACTGTTTGATGAGAGGCAGACTGAGCGCTGTGAATATTAAATTCGGATTCACATTCATACATTGTATGACAAGAGGTTTCTCTATTCAGTAGATCTGCCTCATCAGAGTTTAAAATGATTAATTCACTTTGAATGCAGATGGGGGTTTTTTTTCAAATAAAAAGTTGATGAGCCAAATGAAGTGTGCAAAGGATGTGCTTCTTAATTGGTATCATCTTCATAAGCCACACGATTCATATAATTTTCAAATGTGACATGGCAGGTGTTTTATGCACGGTCCTAAATATCATCTGTTCAACTTGTATATGCAGGCATGTTTTTTTTTTTTTGTCTTAACTGTGCATAATACATTTCATTTGACTTAAATTGTCTTAAGAATCCTGAAATATTTTCACTAAGGCACTTGCTTTAGATGTCTTCAGCACATCTGCAGTCACAGCACAGCACTAGTCTCCCACACTGCTCTGCTGTGATCGTCATCAGCTTTTCCTCAGTCTCTTCCGCAGTTCATCGGCTGTAGTGGATTTCTTAGCCATAACTTTGTTGCCAAAGTTTTTCAAGAGATTTTCAGTCAGGTTTAGATCAGGACTCTGGATTATTTTTTTTATTTCAATATTTTCAGCTTCAAGAAACTGTTTTACTTGTTTTGCTGTGTGACAGATGTACAGTATATGATTCTCATCTCTTGCTGCAGAAAACATCAAATCATCATACCTCTTCCACGACCTTTCACTGACTCTTGCACACTCTTTGAGTTCAGTTTTTCCACCAACATAACATTTCACATTGGACCCAAATGATTTAAAACCTTTTTAGACATACAACTTTTTTTAATCACTGAACTTCAGAGCAGTTCTCTGTTCACACAACATTTGATCTCAGCAAAGGTTATTATGGCCTTTTGATTCTTTCTGCTTATGAGATCCAAATTCTTTTCAATATAAGGAGTCTATATGCTGAGATTCCAGCTGTAGTGATGAACCAACTGACCATTCTCTGCAGTATTCTGTTGTCTTTTGTATTTGTCTTTCTTTTAAATTTGTGTAATTCTTGTGTAATTGAATGAGTTAGTGATTTTGTAAAAGTGCAACATTCTATAAGTCACAGATTTCGAACTACTGATTTCTAAAAGGGTAACCCTTTGTCCCTCATTTAAACAACCCATTCTCTAGGGTTTTACTCACTTTAGAGCGGTCTTCAATAAATGAAACTGTTCTTTTATTTTGATAAGTGTTATGTTTTAAATATCTCATTTAAGTGTTTTCTTTTGTGCTTCAAAATATATGGAACCCATAGAATATGTAAAAAAAACTGAAATACACACACACACACACACACACACACACACACACACACACACACACA
>CAIGQW010000287.1:2543555-2566001 GCA_903798125.1 Danio choprae | reverse complement strand
ACATACACACACACACACACACACACACACACACACACACACACACAGACATATTCACTGCACTGAAAAGACAGGAAGAGTTTAGCAGAAAAGCGGTCTGAGCTTTAATACGCAATGCCAGTAGCGCTATTCAGCAAGAGCTAATTAGACCTTAAAGTTTGAACAGAATTCACAAAAGCCTTGAGTTTCCCTGTGGTCACCACTTTTAAAATCTCAGTTCGCCGCCGACCGTTCAAAAGGTTAACGAGGAGCTCCACTTTTTAAACCATGGGGAAATTCATATCGTTTACTCGCCGGTCTCAAAAATGGTAAGGAAACAGGAAGTGTTTAGCCGGTTTTTCCATGTTTTGGTCTTCTGTTCTTAAAAGAATATTACAGTTAACTTTAAGTGTGTAGCACAATATTGATTACAAAAAACAACAGCCTCCTTTCACTTTTCCACTACTATTATCAAAAAGCATAACAATATTTCACTGTGAAATTATGATAACATAAACACTGCAGCTGTGGTTGCCATATCTTTACAAATATGGAAGCAACATGTAAGTTTACATATTAAACTTATATAAAGAAAAAAGTTAATCAGATATAATGTGTATATGTTTTCGTCTTTTTTTCTTTTATAATGCACTTTCACCCTAAAACACAAGTAGAAAAGTAACTTATAGAATCAACTCAGTAGCTTTTCGACCTGAAATAGTCATAGAAAGTGTACACAGTATCAAAAATGCTAATGCAAAAGAACATTACAGTCACATACAGCAGTAAAATAATGCTGTAAACGATCATTTAAAGGGCTAGTTCACTCACCCTCTGGGTACTCACCCTCTGGTCATTTAAAATGTTTCCGTCCCCATTGGAAAGGTCATAAAAAGTGAACATAATAATTATTTTAATAAACATCTGTAAAAATGATGGTCTACATTAATTTGCGCTCTCTGATACAACCTGAGAATTCAGAGATTGTAAAACACCACTGTACTTACCAGAATTTTGATGCTGAATATATATAGAAGCAAATTTTAGAACCTAAATTTACAGTAAAAAACTAAGTATACATATTTCAATAACTGATATTACATCAAATACCACATTTAATCTATTCTATACCTTCATACTTTAAATAAAGAAAACTACATCACAAACTCATCACAAAATATTCCACTTGAAACAACAATATATATAGTTGTGACATAATTTTAATCATTACTTTATCAGAAGATTTTCCCAATTTGCTCCCATTGTAAGTATCACAAAGAAAAACAATGGATGAGTTCGTTTTGGATGTTGTAATAACTATTATTTCACAAATGCAGTGGATAAGCTTAAGTTGCTGAACTCTGAATATTCCTGTGAAGGAGAGCACATGTGATGCTGTACAGTAATGGCTCGCTGGAAGTGTAATTAACTTCAAAGCTTGCTTGCTAATGCTGGATAATTAGAAGCTCTCTGGAATGCAGAACTATCAGGAATGAAACTGCTGAGGATGAAGAGATTAGCAAGAAGATCGCGATTGGACAAGGAGAAGCACATGACAGATGATCTATAGATTTAATGACCTGATTTATTCAACATATGCTCCAATTAAACTGATTAGGCCACAGAAGGCTTGTTTAATCACTTAATTTTCCTACAATATTAAGGAATTTGCCAGATGAAAGTGTGTGGTCTCTCTCTAGCATGAGATTATGTGGATGAGACAGCTTCACTTGCAAATACGGAGTTATTGTAGATATCAGCCTGTAATAGAGTATGATATTCTGTGAGCTGATTTTTGGGATTGTCAACGCTTATTTTCATCAGCTTCCAGAGCTATATTTTGGATTTATGTACTTGGCATTGTTTTTTTTTTTCTTGTTCATTATTTTATAATAAAGATGAACTGTCAAAATCCAGAGCTCTCAATTAGGGCTAAGTGACTAATCAATGGCAACTTTTATCCAAATTTTGTCAATAAGGCTGGTTCTGGTAAACCTCCAGTACATGGTTTCAGATGGAAGAGATTTGATTCAATTGGTCGATAATTATATCGAGATAATCATTCTGTGATGATGATCTCAGTTAACTGCAGGTCTGTGTACATGTGTAGTGTATGCTGCACGTGATATTTACATGTATAATAACGTAGTTTTACTCCAAAGTCACTTCATAACTTAAATTTTATTCAGTCAGTTCTGTTCATGCAATGCTGTGGGCATTTCCTGGGTTTCTTCGTGAGGATGGAGTTTCCGTGAGAGCACCCGCTGGCCTTTGGAGGAGATTTACTGCAGTTCACACTGTGCTTCCCTGACAAGGTGTATTGTGTACACAATCTGGTGTGATTTCAAATCAGTTAATCAGTTCAGCATGAATTTTATTGTTATTTTAAGTACATGTAACCATTAAACATTTAGAGACCACAAGACTCTCGAGTTTTACATTTATATAACTAACAAATTAGTTCTATTTTGATGGTCCCCATAGACTTTCTGTTGAATGTAAGTCATTTTGTAACATCATACCAGCAGTCATTAGAATATTATATAGGTGGCGCAGTAGGTAGCACGATTGCCTCACAGCAAGATGGTCGCTGGTTCGAGCCTCGACTGGGTCAGTTGGGATTTCTGTGTGGAGTTTGCATGTTCTCCCCGTGTTTGCGTGGGTTTCCTCTGGGTGCTCCGGTTTCCCCCACAAGTCCAAAGACGTGGTACAGGTGAATTGGGTAAGCTAAATTGTCCGTAGTGTATGTGTGTGAATGAGTGTGTGTGGATGTTTCCCAGTGATAGGTTGCAGCTGAAAGGGCATCCGCTGCGTAAAACATATGCTGGATAAGTTGGCGGTTCATTCCGCTGTGGCGACCCCAGATTAATAAAGAGACTAAGCCGAAAAGAAAATTAATGAATGAATTAAACTGTTGGGCTAGGGTTAGTAGAATAAGTCAGCAGATTGTTTTGTTGGGAGAACATTACAATGTATATTTAATTAGAATGCTTAAGTCCCCTTTAAACATTCTTTGGACTAATTCTGCAACTACATGACAACTAGCAGTCATTAGAATAATAGTAGACTCGTACTAAACTGTAAGGTTGAAGTTAACTTGCAAAAAGACCACTTGTATCCTAAAAAATACAGTTGTAAAATGTTTTTTTTTAAATACACAAGTTTAAGACCAATGCAAAGATTTCTTGAACAGCAGCTTGAGTCCAGATTTCTAAAAAGTGTTTCTTTGACAAGAGCCAAGAAGCACAAGCTTTAAATAAGTGAAAGAACCAGAGCTTTTATTGTGTTGCTCTTGTTTCTACTGTGTTTGCATTCTGCACTGTTGAGCAAGCAAATTGAATTAGATTAAACACAAACCATTAGGACACGCTGTTGTCCTAAAGTTCTAAAACAGCACTCAAATGCATTATTTTTGTTACTTTTATGCTCTCTTTAATGGAATAAAGCCCTGTTTCAGCACAGTGCAGCACTATTGTTAAAAGATAAAAACGCTGAGATGGAAAACACTTTTTTCTATTAATGCGCTTTTATGATATGATACAGTAGCAAAGAATCTGAATCAGCCATGCGTACACAACTTACATTCATTCTATGTACTGTATCCTCTAATGCATAATGCATCCGTACACTTGCATTATGTTTTGTAACCACCGCCACTGAAGTTTTTGTGACACCATCGATGCGTGAAGAAAGCTCTTGAAAACACACTTCACCCGTAGTGTGTGTTCAGCCTCCCCAACAGACCGGATTTGCACTGCATTTTTCATTTTATGGAAGTTTCTCTTTGGTCTCTCTCTCCTTTTGTTGCACAACTCTGCGTTTTGTTGCTTCATGAATAAAATAGCATTAAAAAAACATTACCTCAACGTGGGCTTCATCCACTGGTTTCAGCTGAGAAACACATTACTAATTGTCAGATTACAAATTATTTATCACATTATTTAATGCATTATGCATTAGATATGCAAGTGTAGCAGAGGTTTTGTAGGGGAACGGAGGGGGGGAAATGGAGCTTTGACTGTAGGTGCGCCTGAAAGCATCTCTCGCACGGACAGGCCTGACAGCTTCACTGGAGGAGGCTGGAGAACTGAGCATCAAAACACTCTCAGTAGTGCAGTTTCCAGCTTTCTAATTGGCCTTACTGACGGATCTTAAAGTCTAGGTTATCCCATGAGCAAAGCCGCATGCTCGTCAGAGGCCTCCGATCAAATAATAAACACAGAAACAGTCATGACCTTTCACCTTTATAAATGTGCTCTCTGAAATATACATGACTCTGTGGAAAGATTTCCAATTACACGTCATAAACCATATGAGGTCACATGAACTTTTAATCCTTTGAAGCTGGTAAAAGCCTGTAACATTCTTTGTTTTCTTAAAGTGCTGGGCTTTGTGTTAATGGGTCTAGAAATATTATGTTGACCTTTATAAAACTATACTGGACACAGCCTATTTTACTGTATGGGTTAACAGAGCTTCAAAAACATTTATGGTAAATCTCAAAGACTGATAACGTGTCCTGTTAAGTTACATTTATTTTATCTTATTTTACATGGACTAACGAATGCATGATTAGACAGAACAATAGACAATAACGATCTATTGTTGAACAATAGATTTGTGTGTCAGCTTAATGATCCATCCATCCATCCATCCATTTCTTTTTGTCTGTCTAATGATCCATTGATTTTACATAATTTATTTATCGTTCTGTTGATTGATTGATTTATTCATTCCACCTGTATATTGTTCTTTTCCATCCATCCATTCATCCATCCATCCATGCATGCATCCATCCATTTATTATTCTGTCCATCCATCCACCCATCCTTTTGTTTATTGTTCTGTTTGTTTAATGATCCATCCATTCATCCATCCTTTTGTTTATTGTTCTATTTGGTTAATGATCCATCCATTTATTATGCATTCTTTCAGTTATTGTTTTGTCATCCATCCATCCATCCATCCATTAATTATTGTTCTGTCTATTTAATTACCCATCCATCCATATTTTGTCAAAAAATAATTTTATATAAAAATACACTAAATAAAGCAGTATGGCTGTCATTATAAAACCAAAAAGTAATAATAATAGATTATAAAAAATATACAATTATATCATTATATTACATCACAACCAATTTTTATTAATCTTCTTTTTTCCTCATTAATTTGATCTGCTCAGCACTGGTTCCTGCCAGCAAACTGCACCTGGGCAACATGTCATGCCAATATGTTCTTCATTTAAACTTGCATTAATAAGCAGTGTCTGAGTTAGTGAGAACACATAGCAATTAGCGAAAGTCCAAAGCAGAAGCAGTTTTGGCTAATCATTTTTTAATATGATTCATCATTCATTGAATTAACCAAGCTGATATCTGAGGAAAATGCTGACTCTCCCGTGCCATATTAATTGGGCTCCAGTGAAATGGGATGAGCGTTTGGGCTTTTTTTCGGCTCC
Organism: Danio choprae; assembly: GCA_903798125.1. Classification (NCBI taxonomy): domain Eukaryota; kingdom Metazoa; phylum Chordata; class Actinopteri; order Cypriniformes; family Danionidae; genus Danio; species Danio choprae. Next base: position 2,560,561 of record CAIGQW010000287.1, on the reverse strand, counting down.
ACCCGGCAGTTTTGTAGCATCGCTTTGTAATATTTGTTTCAGGCTGCCGTGTTCTTCAGGGACACAGTGGGGGTGAAAGTCATCACAGCTTTTCTTTTTTCTTCTGCTGCTGATATGTTTCTGTCCCTACCATGTAAACAAATGTCGATCCAGCCTCCAAATTAACCAAAATAACACTGGTTTGCGGACGCTGTCTCTCAAAGCCAAGCCAAACCGCTGTTGTCCTCTCATTCCTCCACACACAGCAGTTCTTCTGCACATTTGTCTCTTGGCCCCTGATGTGTTGTGCTCGTGTTCCTGCTTTTCACAATATGTTTGTGGACCCATAAAGCTGAGAGTCATTACAAGCCCCCCCACCACCAAACCCACAAAAGAGCTGCTCAGTTGCTATGACAACTGAAATAAAAGCAATTAAGGATGATTTAAGTAGGAAAGGCAAATCCAAGTTTGCACATAGCTCTCTCAGTTCTACTAAATGTCGAAGTGATCCTTTATCCACCCATATCTCTTTGTGCGTTATTCCACTTAACAAGACTAAAGTGCTGACAAATGAACAAGGCTACTGGTTTAGGGTGCCTTGAGCAAGTATAAAAGCAGAGCATAATGACTTAATGAAGAATTAAATGATACAGAAATAATGCTGACTGTCTTGAGTTTTTTTCTTTTCTTGCTAAAGCCCACTTGCTCACTTTTGACCCAAATTCTGGCATCTTTATTGTAATATTGCCAACTAAGCAAGAATTTCTGCAGAATGTTCTACAAATGCCCATCTGATATTCCATTGACATCGGTTCCAGAAGTATTTTTAAATTCATTTTCCCATAAGGATTTTTTTAAAAAGCATTTCAAACCATGAACAATACAAACCAGTTGCAAGGTGAACAACAGCATGGCAAACGTTGATTTGATGCAAAGAAGAGAAAGACACAAGACTGTGTACTTACTGTATGCCTTTGAAGAAGGAAAGAACTGCAAAGTACTGGGGATGACAATCATAATCAAAATATAAAACAGTTCATTAGTTAAATCTAAACAAATATTATATTTAGAGGTTTTTTTTGCAAAACATACATGCATACGTAGACAAAATTATAAGCCCTCCTGTGATTTTTATTTTTATTTATTTATTTTTTTAATTTTACATTTTTTTATTTATTTGTTTATTTGTTTATTGTTTTTCCAATATTTCCAAAGTGATGTTTAACAGATCAAGAACATTTTTCCCAGTATGTCCTGTTATATCTTTCTTCTGGAGAAAGTTTATTTCTTTAAGTTTAGCTGGAATAAATACATATTTATAAAACAAATAGCAAAAAAAAAGGTCAATATTTTATCCCCCTTTAAAAAAAATTTCATGGCTCCAGAACAAACCACTGTTTTCCAGTGACTTGCCTAATTAATAACTTGCCTAATTGACCTAATGAATTAACAGTTAAATTTCACTTTAACCCAAATACTAGTACCTTGCAAAAGAACTAGAAAATAATTATGTAAAAAAAGAAATTAGTTATTAGTTAAAAAGAAATTAGAAATGATTAGAAATTAGTTATTAAAGCTATTATGTTTAAAATGTATTGAAATTATCTTCTGTCCATTAAACAGCACATGAGAAAGAATAATTTTGTCTTCAATAGTCTATATATATATACAGAGAGACCAACATGATGATGCTGTTAATATAAGGGGATGAAGCTAAAGATCTCTTTTTTGTATAGCATCATGGGGAATGCAGCTTTTCTGCACAAATTCCATTCTTAAATGTGACAGTTAAAAAAAAACTTGAATTAACATAAACTGGTGTGTTCAACAAAAACATTTATATATTTTTTTTAATATGATTTTTTTAGTTATTGCTATAAAAAAAGAAACAGTTTTTACCTACAGAACCTGACCACTGCGCTCTATTCAGATGTGCTGTAATTAGATTGCCTGACATATCATTAGAGGACATGGCTTATATACCATGTGACAGAATGGATGGATGTTGGTCTAACACAGAAGTGGAAGTTAGTAAAAATGTCATAGATGGCTTAGGGCACCTTTAAGCCTGTGCAGTCAGCCTAGATTTACTCCCCATGTTCCATCGAATGACACCTGCTGGAGTAATGCTGACAAAGCTGCATCCGTCTCATTCCATCAGCCACATAATTTGATGTTCTTACTCCCCTGTTAAGTACACTGTCATCCCTGCTCGCTTGTAAAGATTAACCGAACATTTCCGAGGATATGGGGTATGTGCTGGGGAATCCAACAGGAAACGAGAGCATTCAACTCCTAGTTTGGTCAGGAAGACGCAGAGTTTACTGACAAACATGACCTATTTTAGTGAATGCACTTGAAACCACGCACACATAGTTGCACGTGTTATGTTTAATGCTCTCATAGTAGCTATACGGACAATTTTATAGATCAATTATAATTACCCCAGTTTTCTTTCACAAGATTTTACTGGCTGATATTTTAAAGTGTGGTTATTAATTTTGATATCTGAACAAACCACCATCTCATGTTGTCCTATTACTGTCATTACACACTCTAGTTAAGCAAACTGCAAATTTCTGCTTACTCAGTTCAATTAAAATGATCTAAACAATTCCCAATGGACTAAATTATACAAGTCCTGTCCTACTTTCACCCCCTTTTTTCCTAAAAAGCCCTTTTACTGTAATAAACACTTACAGTACTGGCCACTTTATAAGGTACACTTTGCGAACACCAGTTTGGACCTCTTTCACCTTCAAAACGGCTGCAATTCTTTATGGCATTGATTTAACAATGTGCTGGAGACATTCCGCAGAGACTTTGGTTCAGTATTGACCTGATAGTATCGTCCACTCTGTGAAATCTCTCAAAGGAGCTCTACCAGATCGAGTTCTGGTGACTGTGGAGCCATTTGAGTTTCGTCAACTCACTGTTAGTTTCAGATCATTTGAGCTTTGTGACATGATGCATTACCCTCCTGGAAGTAGAGATCACCAAAAAGGTTTACTGCGGTCATAAAGAGATGGCCATGGTCGATTATAATATTCAGGTAGGCTGGTTGTGTTGTGTGTTCAGAGATGCTCTTTTACAGACCTCGGTTGTAATAAGTGAATGTTTCAGTTTCTATTGTACTACTGAGCTTAAACTAATCTATTAATTCTGCTTTGACCACTGACATCAACAAGGCATTTTTTGCCCACAGAACTGCCACTGACTATTTATTTTTCCTTTTCAAATCATTCTCTGTAAACCCTAGAGAGAGTAGTGTGTGAAAATCCTATAGATCAGCACTGTCTAAAATACTCAGATCAACACCCTGACAGCACCAACCATGCCACATTCAACAACACTTAAATCACTTTTCTTCTCCATTCTGTTGCTCAGTCTGAACTTCAGAAGATCATCTAGACCACATATACGTACATGCCAAAATGTTGCTGACGTGATTTTGTGATTACATTTTTGCATCAATGAACAGTGGAATAGGTATACCTAAAGTGGCAAATGTAAACATATGTGTATTTAAGTGTTATTTAATGTGTTTTTTAATGAGTTGTTTGGTTTTAATATTATATAGACTCACCAGCGGTAAAAATAATTACGTATTACAAATAGTTACATTCTGCATGTACATTGAACGGCAGATTAGATGAATTATGCTTCATGTGTAAAATGTGTGTCACATACACCGTATTCTACGCATAAAAAAGTTACTACTAGTTCACCCCAAAATTTTAATTGTTATTGATTACTCAAACTTATGTCAATCTAAACCCTTCCAGAGAACCCCAGAGACCACCATTCGTCTTCAGAACACAAATTAAGATATTTTAGGTGAAATCTAAAACTCCTTCTTCCTCTATAGACAGTAAGGTTTCCAACATGATCAAAAATATCTTTGTGTTCCAAAGATGTACAAAGGTCTCAGGTGTTTGGAACGACATGAGGGTTAGTAATTAAAAAGATAATTTTCTTTTTTGAATAAACTAATACTTAAAGTATACTTACGTGCCATTATGCACTAATAGCTAACTGCAAGAAATTGAATTGGGTTAAGTCAAATGTTTTTCGTCTTAATGAATTTAGTTTCTGCTACACCATGTATCGGAAGTTCACCGTTTAATATAATGTTAATAATATCTATTTATAGTCCCTAGCCAAATGAATTACCTCCAGTCAAATAATAATTTCTTGTAGAGAAGGGAACGCAAAATTAGTTTCTTTCACAAAGTCCTAGTTCAAAAAAGAAACCCCTCTCATCTATTTGGGTCAAACACTTGCCCGTTCCCTTGACTTTCATGAAAACAGGGCATGACAGTTAAAACAGCGTCCAAATTAATATGCAAAGGAATGACGTCTTTTCCCTTTTTTTTCCACAGAGCTTTGTTCTGTAATGATGGTAATGGCTTCAGTGCTTCCTGCTGAAAGACCTCGCGCTTCACTGTCTGACTTTCAAAGGTGAAAAGCTTTTAAGGTATAATGGAGACGCAAATGTTACTTGCAGTGCTGCTGAATTAGCTATGCCTCATCACCTTTAACAACTAATGGGAAGAAAAACGTCCTGGATTGAGGGCTGAAGCCGGACACAAATGGCTCTTTCTTTGGGATCCCTTCCCTTTAAAAACTCAAGCGCACAATCAAAACTTCTGTAATAATAACTGTCAAATAGCCTGAGGTTGTGCTGCATTATTCATTGGCTAAATATTTCATTCCCTTGTACCTTTATGTCAAAGAATTGCTGTGAACATTCTTTGAGCTATAAATAATGAGCTGAATGTGGGATACTTTTGGCTATTTGCTTTATTCATCAGCATTGAGATTTTCAGCATCAATTGGTTTGATTACTGCTAACAGTTATTTTGTTGATTCAGATGACTTTCCAGAAGATGTTTGTGAGCATAAAGATAGATAAACCCCCAAAAAGCTCTTTTCGAAACTGACAGGGAATTGGGATGCTGTGGGAAAAAGCTGAATGTGCATTTCGTTTCTTCATTTCTAGTTCATAGGTATTTGAATGAAGATTAGGAGAATCACGAAGCGTGGTGGATTTAAGCTCACTGACTGTACATATTCTTCACTGATTTTCTAAGATGTGGAGTATCCTCAGATTTTCTCTGAGGGGAAAATCAAAGAGCAGCAGTAAAAATCGTGCCAGCGCTGACAAGAATAACCAGAGGATGGATCCTCTTGTAAGCAGGATATACTGTAAGTGTACTGTTGTGATTCTGCAGTGTTTAGATCCACTGGGCTCAGCTTTACTCCACCCTGTAGTGTTGGTTCTGGTTCTACCTTCTTTATAGTGATGCAGACTTTCAGCTCCAAAGACAAAAAAATAAAAGAGCTTAGGTAAAAGCTGCTGACCATTATATGAAAGAGAGTTATTTCTCTTTTAAAATTATACATTTTACACTGAGGCGGCATGATGGCTCAGTGATTAGCACTGTCGCCTCACAGCAAGAAGGTCGCTGGTTCGAATCCCAGCTGGACCAGTTGCTGTTTCTGTGTGGAGTTTGCATGTTCTCCCCATGTTTACGTGGGTTTCCTCCAGGTGCTCCGGTTTCCCCCACAGTCCAAAAACAATAGTTTATAGTGCTATAAACTAAATTGGCCGTAGTGTATGAGTGTGTATGGATGTTTCCCAGTACTGGGTTGCAGCTGGAAGGGCATCTGCTGTGTAAAACTTATGTTGGATAAGTTGGCAGTTCATTCCGCTGTGGTGACCCCTGATAAATAAAAGGACTAAGCCGAAGGAAAATTAATGAATGGATGAACGAATGGATAAACTAAAAATAGCTGGACAAAAAAACTTTGATGTTGATGTTATATTATTTAGTCAGTTAGTTACAGTCACCAAAATATATATAATTTATTTGAAACAATGAAACCAATATTTGTTGTCATACTGTACAAATTTATAGGATAAATGATTTAGTTAATAGTTAATTGAGCTCATTATAATATGTTATAAGTATAATAAGTATAACATGTATAATTAAATTTGTTAATGTGTAATATTGTAAGACAATATAATGTTATTTTAAATGAATTGTATGTTTAATTGGATTCAACTCAGAAATTTAAGTCAGCAAGTAAAATGTTGTAGTGGACACAGCAAAAAAAGCTGATTGAACTCTAAATCCACCCAGTTCACACAACACACACTCAAGCAAATTTCACTTATTTATTTACAGCATTAATGTTTTATTTATGGATATTTAATAATTCATTCTCTCTTTTTTGTTGTTTGTTTGTTTCAGCTAACTTGCAGCAAGTCATGTTCCCAATTCCCATAAGGCGTTTTTTGGCACTTGGCAGTGCAGCTCAGTAAACCACAGGGAAGCTAGAGGATTTCCTTCTTCTGTTGGTGAGCCGAGAGGGACTGGAGATCCACCACACTGTAATTGCTCTGTGTCATGGATGTTAATGTCATTACATCCTGAAGTTGATGAAGCCAGTTGTGCCGTCTTAATTACATAGGCCTGTGTCACTGTTAATATAATCTAATCTCAGTGGACAACACTCACTTACAGCCCAATCTTATGGTTATATTAAATCATTGCAGTTACATTAAGGCGAGACATTGCTGGCACAGAACACAGTTTTGTCATACACCTAACAATTTTTTGGCTTTCATTTATCAATTTGTGTCTGTGGATTTAAATCACAATACATATTTGTAAATCTTGGATGCATACAATTACACCGAGGTGATCAGTCTTGGCTGGTCTCTGGAGCAAATAATCACACCGGTGTGATTAGAAAGGTTAAGTGCATCGTGAGATCAGCTGCTAAATTCAAATCTTCAAGCACAAAGCGTTTGTCATAAATTGCAATTTAACCTGGTTTTCAAGCTAAATAAATAAAATACATCCTGATGTTTATGGAGACGGCAAAATAATTATTTTTAAACCTAATCAGATACTGTCACGGTTGGGGTTGGGAAGGATGAGGCGAGGACCCAAATGCAGATAAAATAATGGGTATTTATTAATAATAAAAATAAATCAAAAAGGCAAAATAAACTACCCCGAGGGGGAAAACATTAAGAAAACAAATAAATAAACAAACAAACAAACAAACAAACTTGACTGGGCAAGGTGGCAGGAAACAGGACAAGACAGGATCCTAAAGGACATCAAGGAGGATAAGACGGGAAGATCAGACGACGAACTGGCAGAGGACAGCAAACATGAGAATATAAGCACAAATAATCAACACACACAGGTGAACAGAATAAACTAATAATGGGTTAACAAGGAGGGTGGGACTAGATAATAGACGGGAGAGCACATGACAAACAAAACACAAGCCATGTGCTCACACAAAAACAAGACTCGAACACGCAGCCATGCATAAGAGAACTCATTAACCGCGCGTTCACATGACACGCACATGTAAACATGCACCACGTGCTAAACACAACACCAACAGAAGACTGAGCGCAAGACACAAGTACACGATAAATGAAAACACTTACCCTGCATGTTTCATCCCAGCGCCAACCAAAACCGAAACCAACTAGACTGAGACGCTGGGAATGAAACACCACGCTGCCGACAGAAAAAACACAAACACCAGGACAAGAGCGCGCATCCAGACCACGCGCGGACCTCGTGCACCCGCATTACGCGGGAGCGCGCATCTCGCGCGCTACCAAAATGCCGCTCATACAATGACACAACAGAAAACGAGTGCTCGACAAGACATGACTAGTGTCTGGACTCTGCCACCCAAACATGAATTTACAAGACAGGAGTGGCAGAACCCTGACAGATACACACTGTTTGGGAAACTAGAATGTTTAGTCTATTCCTCTTCCTGTTAAACAGCCCCTTACTTTCATGTATTTGTGAGAATTCGATGATTTAGCATGTTGTAAATCCAGCAGCTCTAATCTCTCCACTGCATCGCTGACTAACATTGTGTCACCCATCATCTATTCAAATAATATGATCCTTATTAAGCTGTTTAAATGTTCTTACACAAATTTGTGAATCAGAATATCAGAAATTTCTAAATATAATTAGGATATTTGACAATATTTACAGAAAAGGGAAAAAATGATATACTATATGCATAAATCAATGAGATGCAGTGTGTCACATAAAAAACCTGATATGTCACCATGCAAACGTTAAAGTGAGGATTTCTAAATAATGGTTACATTGAAAAACAGTTGGGACAGTGCTAGCATTTAAAACTTGCATGTGCATTTATTTTTTCCCAAAATAACTTTAGCAGCGCTTACATACACCAGACAGTTGTATTTATTTCTATATTCTGAAGGTTTTAGAAATTCTCTGTCTCATATCACAAGATATTTGAACCTGAGTTTATCCAGTGCTCAGATCTTTGTGCTATGTGTGTGAAAATCTGCAATAATATTTAAACACCCATTTAGGTCACACTTTATACAATAAGGTTTTATAAGTTAATGTTACTTATACTAAATGAATAATGAAACATTTTTTAATCATAGTTCAACATTTACTAATGCATTATTCAAATCCAAATTCTGGAATGCTTGTTAATGTTAGTTAATGCATTGTGAGAAACGAGAACTAACAATCAATGCCTTTATTTTCATTAATTAATGCTAACAAATAGAAATAAACACTGTAAAAATACATTGTTCATTGTTTGTTCATTGTAAAGACTTGACTAGATTAATTAAGTTAGCTAGGCAAGTTAGGTTAATTAGGCAAGTCATTGGACAACTTGTTCTTTAGCAATCAAAAAACATCTTGCTCTGTGAAACATCCCTTGAGAAATATTTTTGGAAAAGAATTAAATTTTGCCCTCAACTGTAATCAATCAACCTGAGGAAGTATGGCGATAATAACTATTAGTTAATCTTTTACCCTGTTCATTGCAGTTTCTCAAATTTAAGTCACTCCAGTCTCATTCATTTTCATTTCGGCTTAGTCCCTTTATTAATCTGGGGTTGCCACAGCGGAATGAACCGCCAACTTATCCAGCATATGTTTTACGCAGCGGATGCCCTTCCAGCTGCAACCCATCTCTGGGAAACATCCATACACACCCATTCACACTCATACACTACAGACAATTTAGCCTACCCAATTCACCTGTACCGCACGTCTTTGGACTTGTGAGGGAAACCGGAGCACCCGGAGGAAACCCACGCCAACACAGGGAGAACATGCAAACTCCACACAGAAACGCCAACTGACCCAGCCGAGGCTCGAACCAGCGACCTTCTTGCTGTGAGGCGAACGTGCTACCCACTGAGCCACTGTGAGGCCCACTCCAGTCTCTGTACACACATTTCACTAGAACAGCCAAAGTTCAGAAATGCTGACGTTGTACGATGCATTGCATGTAATATAGATGTGAATACAGTATGCATTTATTTAATTCAAGCAGGCTGTGTCAACCACTGCTGTATTGTGACCAATGCAATTGTTGATGCAATCCTCAGATTCACCATAGCATCATTTCATTTAAAATAATGTTTTGTGGTCTCACATGATGTGATTCATTCCAAAAGAAAATGTTCCATGAACAGAAATGTTGGGTCAGGGTTATTATTCAAAGCACTTGCTCGGAGTGAACCCCAGATAGAAACACATGTTTTTCTTTGTAGAAAGAGTCATTCTGTGGAGAATTTGTGTTTCCGCTGATGTGATGTTAAAATCATTGTTACTGAAAATTCATTCATTCATTTTCATTTCGGCTTAGTCCCTTTATTAATCTGGGGTCGCCACAGCGGAATCAACCGCCAACTTATCCAGCATATGTTTTACACAGCGGATGCCCTTCCAGCTGCAGCCCATCTCTGGGAAACATCCATACACACCCATTCACACACATACACTACGGACAATTTAGCTTACCCAATTCACCTATACCGCATGTCTTTGGACTTGTGGGGGAAACCGGAGCACCCGGAGGAAACCCACGCCAACACAGGGAGAACATGCAAACTCCACACAGAAATGCCAACTGACCCAGCCGAGGCTCGAACCAGCGACCTTCTTGCTGTGAGGCGAACGTGCTACCCACTGCGCCACTGTGAGGCCCGTTACTGAAAATGGTTACTGTAAAAACAATTGCCTGCTTGTTTACACTACATTTAAAAAAAATGCTTGGTTGTATGAACCCTGGGTTCAAATATGGACCAGCCCAATGTTGGGTTAATTTATTTACATTCAATTTAAAAAACTATTTTTTTAGTCCAGCTTTTGGATTAGTCTCTATTTGACCCAGAACTGGGTTAATATAACCCAGAATTTATTATAGTGTATAATAACCCATTAGTTGATCTTAGATGTTTAAATATGAAATTAACACTTGATAACATATCTTGTTGGGTAATTTTGTTTGCTCCAGCTGATCCACAAATCTGTTTATCAGTTTTAGGTCATTTAATAGATTCTTCTTAACATACATTTTATTAGCTTAACTTGTAATAATAATCTTACATAGCTACACATTTGCCGAAGGGAGCAAACAAGCTAGTATAAAAAATGGTACAGTCTGCGCACGGCTTCAAGTTTACCCAGTCACTCGCTCTTCTGTTCAGAGTAACGGCAGCGCGCGCGGTGATGGTGTTGAGAACGCGATCAAGATCCTCGTTGACTTTCTCCTGTTGACATTACAGGGAGTGTGTTTACTTGTTAGTAGGTCTGTCTGAGACACGTTTATTCAGTCAGCACTGCAGTTTTACGGTACCAACAGGACTTACCAACAGGGATTCACTGCGCTCTGCTGGCTCTGCGTTACAGCCATGGGTTCAGTGTGAGAAAAGAGACAAAAGACTTTTGGATATATATCATATATGTTTGGCTTTTGGCGTGTTTCTCAAATGCAAACGGAAATATGTGGCAAAGCTTCGTCCTACTCTTAACCGGTTTGCTTGGGTTGTGTTCATCTTCAAGTTTCCCAAGTAACATCAACATAGGTGAGTACTCGGCGTCTATTGTTTATAATCGCGTCCCTAAAGTTTCCGTTGCACAGAATGAGGTATTTTTGAGGTCATTTGCGTTTAGATGTTCTCATTGTGCTTATATTTTCCCTCATATACTTTTCTGTAATCTCGACAGGAGGTTTGTTTCCAACCGACTCCCACGAATACGATGTGTTCCGTTTCGCGCTCTCGCAGCACAATGATGTCCCTAAACTGGTACCCCAAGTGGACATGGTGGACACGGGGAGCAGCTTTGCCATGACATACGCCTGTAAGTTGTGTATTATTGTACATCTCCGAGGTCTGTTACTCTTCCCAAAGCCAAACATCTGCAGTGCGCACGCGACCTGTTTCCATCACGCTTGTTGCTCTGCTGAATTTCAGTACGACTCTGCACAGATGATTTATGCCAGTGTACGCTTAGCGAAGTAAAACCCCAGACATTTTGTTGCTGTCTTCACTTATACAGTCTAAAACCCAGCTGGATTACTGTCACGATTAACGTCAAGATGTCAGGTGGAACTGCAAAGCTGGCAAAATGTCCTGGAACACCTGAGGTTGAATCTGACACAAGCCAGTGGTTTGTTTCACAATTTCAGGGGCTTCTTGTGCCACATTGGTTTCATTTCGTTGCTTTTACAGACTTGTGCTTTTTGCGGGTTTAGTAAACGAAGATATATTGACGAATTTATTATGTATATTTATTATATAAATTCACTGTAATTTTAATGGAAATGTAAAAAGAAAATACTGTTATGTAATAAAAAACATTAACAGTACATGTACAGTATTATACAAATTATCATATTGTTACAGTGCAAAACAACATCTTTAAGGCATTATAAATACAATATTTTAAAATATGTTTTAGGCAACTAAGTAGGATTCACAGCTTTAAATAGTTACGTTTCTTATATTTATGTGAGAAATGTATGCAAAGATATGCACATTGTGTTGTTTATTGCATTATTTTTGTCTTTAGTTTATTTCTGTTGTAACATCGCCTGAAGCATTACCACCACATTTTTAACAGCAAATTCCTGGCACTGCAGTTGTCATATTTAACATGTTTTTATAGCATATTTGCAGACAGCATATTTTCCTGTCATAAGATGGAATATGAACCATATTCCTGTGCATAGCTAATATGAACAATTTTAGACAAGCCAAACAGAGGAGACATCCTCATTCATGGCTCAGCTGGCTGTCAATCACAAATCTTGCCCTTTGATGTCTGAGACTGACACAGGCAACCTTTCCATGCTTGTGTTTAACTCTGCCAGCGACGTACAACAGTACATCCACTCTTCAAAAATAAAGGTTCTTTATTGGCATTGATAGTTCCATGAAGAACCTTTTCATTCCACACAAGGTTTTTTTTAGATTCATTTGAAAACTGTTTCACTAAAAGGTTCTTTGAGGAACCTAAAAAAGGGACATTACAAAGCCTCTTTTTTTCTGGCACCTTTATTTTTAAGTGTGTATTGCTGATTATTCAAACAGCTTCTGATGAGGAGATATTTCAGATGTTTGAGATACTTTGACGCTTGCACAGTAGAGTGATCACCCTGACAGGTTCACATGGGCTATAGTTTCTCCCAGATGAGTACTTGTGATAAACCTCTCTCATGTTAAGCTCTTTTAAGTGAGTCTTAGTGCCTCAAAGCAAGAGTACGCTGTTTACTGAAGGCTGAGCACTAAATCTAGGGCTGGAGCAGTGTTTTTCATTTTAGGGCAGTCCTTAGGGCGATTTTATAGGGTGACATCGGAGAGTGTCTTGTTAGAGGGAGGCTATCAAAGGAAAGTTGAACACACAGTGTAAGAGCTGATTCTGTAGGTTCTTGTCACGGGGAAGTGTGAAAGTAATTATATGGAGCTAATTACATCTGTAGAGAGTTCGCTCATCAGGGCGATTGTGCATGGCTGCTGTCTTATCCTCTAATCGCTACATACACCTTCCCAGAACAAAACCAGAGAGCACCAGAGCCAGAAAGGGCAAAAAATTTCAGTTTGATTATAATTTGTCTTCCTTTGCCACAAGAACAATGAGTGGGGCTTTAGGAAGCAGAACAAAAGAAAATCATCGTTTTTGTCACTTGATTGATATGCTCAAGAGAACTGTGTTTGCCATTGTGTTTTGGTTTTTATTATGAGGAAAAACTTTGCATTGAGAACATTTTTCTTAAAATAAAACCCCACTTGCAATAATTGCAGTGGTATGGAGAGACAAATAAAGTAAATTCAGTTTAAGCAAAAAAAAAAAAAAACAAAACACAGCCACTTTTTATCATTAAAAATGTTTTAAGATATTAAAATAATAATGTTAATAATGTAACAAAGATATCTTGTCTTAAACATTGGTGTACTTTGTCAAAAATTGTAACTGTTTTGACAAAATAATTGCATGACAAGTTATTGTCTCCTGAAAAAAAAAAGAATAAACATAGATTTATACATTTGCACAACAGCAAAACATAACCATCTAAGCCCTTTCACAAGTTTTAAATAATCCTGCTGACTCACAAGCAAGAGTTTTTTTTTAATATGACTCTTATTTAGGAGGCATCACATTAAAGTTTATTACATGACACAGCCCAGGGGTCTCTTTTATATACGTGGCATGTGCACAAAATGGCTAGAAATGTGCATACGCCACTTCCTATGCAAAAGTTGTTACAAAAACAAACTTGACGGGATAATGTGTGCAGCTGTAAGTAAACTCTAAGTAAACATTCACTCATTCATTTTCATTTTCGGCTTAGTCCCTTTATTAATCAGGGTTCACCACAGCGGACACACTTATATAGCATATGTTTACGCATCGGATGCCCTTCCAGCTGTAACCCATCACTGGGAAACATCCACACACACCCATTCACACACATACACTAAGGACAATTTAGCCTCCCCAATTCACCTATAGCGCATGTCTTTGGACTGCGGGGGAAACCGGAGCACCCGGAGGAAACCCACGCCAACATGGGGAGAACATGCAAACTCCACACAGAAATGCCAACTGACCCAGCGGAGACTCGAACCAGCGACCTTCTTGCTGTGAGGCGATTGTGCTACCCACTGAGCCACCGTGAGGCCCTCTAAGTAAACATATTTAACTTAAATATTAACTTAATTGAACCACTCTAAACACATATCGGTCATAATCATTAATACATAAATTAAAACATGTATGTTGTATTTTATAAATCAGACCACTGATGATTTAAGCATATATTGTTTTTTTTGTTTATTTTCTCCCTTTTTCAGCAAATATTAACTCATGTTCTAATTATAGTGTGAAATATCTGAAATATCCTGATTGTCAGATATGTGTAACAACATTTATGATTATATTATTTGATCTATTATGGGTGATGGGTGTCATCACGTTAGTCTGCTCTACATAGGAGAGATTAGAGCTGATTTTCAACATGTTAATTCATCGACTTCTCTAAAAATACATGACATTGGCTGTTTAACTGGGAGAAGTTTAACTTAAAATAAACATAATTTGTTTGAAAACATTGATAAATTGTGATTTATGATACAGTCCATCTTTCTCTGGCTCAGCATGAGCCATCATGGGGGAAAGCAGAGCTGTATTTAGCAGCTGATTCTGTGACACTAAATTTTGTAATCACACCACTGTGATCGTATGTATCATAGGTTTAAGAATTTATTTTGTAGCTGATTTTAATAATTTATAAAAATCTGACTAATTCAGGTGCTTATTCCCTTGCTGTTATTAGTCATTAGTTGTAATTAGTAGCTGTATTAGTAATATGCATCCATTGTTTTGCATTCTGCGCTTCCACCATAATTCTGTGTTTCCACCATTTTACATTTTTACAGCAAAACTGTTACTTGATTTGATTGGCCATCTCAGTAATTGTGTCTTAATGCCGTTAGACCACTGAGGCAGACCAGCCTACACATTTAACAATCAACAGTGCATTGTCAATATTAAATTTAGTTGTTTCTAATTGTTTTCATATTTAATTGCTAACTTAGTTTTCTTAAGCTTTGTTTTCACCTGGTATAGTGTTTTCTCGACTGATCTAATATACAAGTGGTCAACTGAGACTAAAAACTGTTTATACTTGGTGTTAACATGCATCTCAAATGAGTCTCCAGTGGGTCACTTGTGATTGGATTATGAGGGGGTTTAGATGATTGGTTGCCTTTAAAGTGCTTCTAATCAACTCTATGTTTAGTGCAGTGTTTTTTAGCCCTGCTCCTGAGGCCATGCACTTTCTGTTTTACACCCACATCCATTTTCAGGAAAAGGGTTGAGAACCACTGTTAAAATATAATGGTTGATTGACAGGTAAGTAGGAGGTCCTTTTGCTTCTGTCTGGGTTTACATCAGGATAGATTAGTGTCTACTACAGATGCAGTGTGGTCACTTATGGTTCTGACCATATACTGTGGTTGGATTTTATTATCATGTTAACCCTATCTTTATTGTGTAAGACTTTGCATTTTTTTTAATTGTCAGATAATCTAAAAAAAAGAGTAAAGAAGAAAATACAGCCTGTCATCTTTACCATTTATTGTTGTGTAACACATGCAAAGGCCTTATATTTTGTCATTTAGACATGTTCCCATTACTGAGAATTATTATCTGTTTTCTTATTTAACACGCTTTATAAAATACATGGCAGAAATGACACAAACAGAGCAGTGCAGACTCTTATTTTCTTAGATATGTGCCTGAACTGGTTCCCAAACTCTGAAGAGTTACAGTAACCGTTTAGCACAGCTCAGATAGATTCATTTAATCTATTATTCATTGCATCATAGCCAGAGTGATTATTTTCTGGGGTTTTGATGTATGCATGTGGGAGTAGAGCCACAAAGGGATGTATAGTGAAAAACCCACTTGCGTGGGAGGGAATTGGCAATATTTAGCTGAAGTAGGACAGGTGTTCTTCTGGGAGGAAACATTTTTCCCTAGATTACCACATGACGGAGGGTTTAACTTGCACTGATAATAGTGGGCTTTAATCAACATGGCAAGTCACTGCATAGTATGATTTTGAAAGGACTAGAGTGTCGAGATTAGATTGCAGCAGACAGATTGTAGAATATTTTTGTCCCCTTAATAGTGATCGTTTCCTCAAGACAGGGAAATTGACTAGTGAAGTTCTGTTGGCATCATACTCCCACATAAATTGATTTACCCTACCCATGATGTAGTGTGTTTATATGTGGAAATATGAGCTTTATGTCATCATTCAGGGTGTTTTTACCGATGTAAGGTTTGATTTGATTGAAATTCTGGTGTGATTGCCCCGTTAGTGCGGTATTTTACATTTAATGTTGCCATTTTTATTATTTTTTTAAATTATGTTATAATAAATTATTTTAGCAATGATATTATTTGATCAATATTTCTGTAAATAATGAATTTAATAAGATGCCTTAAAAGGATGACAAAAAAAATGAAAATGACCTCATCATTTACTCATCATTTGTGTTTTTAAACCTTTATTAGTTTTTTGTTCTGTTGAACACAAAAGAAGAAATTTTGGAGAAAGCTGATTTTTTGTACCCATTGACTTCCATAGTCATTTCTTTCCAACTATGGAAGTCAATGGGTACCTGCAATCAGCTTTCTTCAAAATATCTTCTTTTGCGTTGAAAATAGCAGCATTTTCATTTTTGGGTGAATTATCAATATCAATATATATCAACAGTAACATATCGAATTAAAAATAAAAGTCTGCTATCACCCATCACAAAATGTGGTTTGAATGTTGTCTAACTTCCTATAATACAAAAAAAGTAATATTGTTTTGTACTTTTAGATTTGCTCTTAGGAAAAAAGTGTGAATGCTAACTAAACATACAAAAATGTGTAATTTTCTTTAATTTTTGTCTTACCTGGACCAACCAAGAAAATAAACTGCGAAACACAACTTACAAATTTCAAACCTGAAAAAACTTTTTGTTTAGGTTTTTATTTCTGTTGTGAAAGTTAATAGATTTCAACTAACTTTGTCTGTACAATAAATACCAAAATACTTTAAAAATTTTATTAATAATAATAATCTTTTGTGTAAATATTATAGCAGAAGAAACAAAAACACACACA
>CAIGQW010000287.1:2525014-2543155 GCA_903798125.1 Danio choprae | reverse complement strand
ACACACACACACACACACATGCTTGAGGTGAGTAAACGATGCCAGACATTTCATTTTCAAATGAACGATCTCTTTAATATTGTCTTCAAGCAGTGTTGTTGGAATGCCACATTTCAACCTTCATTGAAAATGCATGACAGCATTTCACAGTAAACAGTTTATCAGAATTGGCTGGGCCCTTAGATGTTTTCAAACAGAATATCAGACCACACTGAAATTGCTACACAATATTAAGGTTGAGGAATTGCACGCACCCTTGATTTAAAGTTGAAGTGGAGTTGTCAGCTGCACTGATGAATAGCGAGTTACATGCAGTACGTCGACCTCCCAGTGACAAGTGAAATAACCAGTCGACGTCTGTCATGATGGCGGTGACTGTTTCTCCTCTCGCCTTTCTAGTTGAATAAAACCTCATCATCACATCACTTTAAACTTGGCAAACGGGCTCTTGTGATTCATTTTTCTTCCATACGTGAATTATTTTAAGAATCCGTTTCTGCTTTTGCCATATCGCAAGCCTTTATGACAGTCTGTTCATGGCATTAGTCCCATTCGGCCCCGTGGTCCTCCTTTCAGCACGTATCAGTCCTTTCATCACGCTGACATGCAGTCGGGCCAAATGTCCACAGCATGTCAATCAGGCGGCTCCAAAGAGACCCATTGAAGCTCACGTCAGAGCGGGTTCAGGAACAAACACTGTTTTGTGTGTCTTCCCTGTGGATCTCACATAGACCACTGAAGAGCTTTTACCTATGTGGTTGTCTTAATATACAAGTGATGGAAGACTTTAAAGACAATAAATGCCTTGATGTGAAAGCTAGCTTGAATAATGCCAAGGATAGCTATCGCAGACATGGTAGCATCAGCTGCATGACCATTAGCAAAGACTTCCAGGCATTAGATGGATTCATAATGAAGCATTGTGAAATATGAATGGCTTTTTTTGTTTTCAGGAAGCTTCGGTGTTGATTATAGATGACACCAGCTTCGTTAGCCGTGAGGATCTGGATGCAGTTCAGAGGGAATGGCTCAGGTAGCTGTAAGGTTAGCGGTGGTGATTTCGGGATGTGTGTCTGTGGGGCGACCTTCACTGGGCTGGAATGATACAGTGATAAAAATGTGCCCTATCAGAAATATCATCTTGCAAAGACTGAGGCTACAAGCCGCTTAGAGGACACCAGGGACAAAATCTGATTCTGTTAGGTGACAAAAAGAGCCCGCTTGGCTGTAATCTCTGAAATGATCTAGGTATTTTCTCTGCAAGGGAAACGCTGGGCCCTAATGCTACATGATTCAGTCATGAGCTGCCAACGTATTGCAGTTTTAAGGAACAAATCACATTTTTGAAGAAAAAAAGACTCATTCTCATAGTATTAATCCTGTATTATTTTCATGCAAAGAAATTTTAGACAGAACAAACAAACTTCATATATGAAGTTTTTTATGAAAACAAAAGTGGAAAATGCTTTGTAGTATGGAAGATAAAAGCAGCATTATAAGCGCAGTCCATGCAAAACATTTTATTAACCAAGGATGCATTAAATTGATCAAAAAGTGACAGTTAAGACATTTATAACAGTTCTGAAGGGTCATGTGTCAGTGAAAACTGGAATAATGATGCTGAACAATTAGTTTTGCGTCACAGGGAGAATACGTATTATATATTATAGCCTACTAGAAAATGGAACTTTTAAATTGTAACAATATTTCACAATATTATATATATTTTAGCAATTTTGTTAAAATACATCTACCTTGCTGAGTATAAGACATCTTTCAGAAGCATTAAATATCTTACAAAACTGCATGAAGTTAGTACTTAACTGGATTGTACAACAAGATGTTAGAGTTGTGTTTTAACACACATCTCTTTTGCATGCATGAAAAATGTATTTATTAACTTACATCTAGAGACTGCAGAGTGACATATTCATAATGAACGACATGAAAAACTGCATGAAACAATTCTGAAAATAAGAAAAGTAATAGAGTGTGACCCCTAAAAGCACAAGTGGTCCCTTCCCTGCCACACCCCCCCCCCCCCCCCCCCCCCCACGCCAAGTTGCTGTGGTCTAGAACCGCCACTGACCATCAGTGTCCCAATGTGTAGTGAGCCAAGTTCCTTACTGCTCTATCAGTGCCTTAATTTGTGCACACAACCTACTGATTCACTACCTCTGGAGCTAGGGAACTGATATAGACACAACCACAAACTTACATTTAAACAAAATTGTTAAAATAATTAATTGGAATTATCTAAATTAGCTGGTTTAAGTCAAAATAATTCAGAGATTCAACCTCTCTACACCCAACAAAAGTTACACTTACTGATCCAATCTAGCAGAAGTTACTCCATAGGGTTCTGCACCAGTTGCCCATTTCACTTTTCAGATGGTATATTGTGTTTTTAGAAGACTTGGAATATAGTGCATGAGTCATATGGACCACTGCTGCTTTATTTTTGTACTTTTGAGAGCTTGTCAGTAAAAATAACCATCCACTTTTATACGTATGAAAACAGAAGGTGAAGGCTTGACTGTATTCACACAGGAAAGAAAAAGTAGCTGATGACAAAATGTTAATTTTAAGCCAAACAATCCATTAAGCTACAACTATTATTAGTTGGAAAGTACAACTCCGCATCTCTGATTGACCCTGGCTGCCTGCCATATATGACCCCTGTCACCATTTTTGGTTTTTCAGCCATGGCACGACTCCCTCAGGACTGCACATCAGTTCAAACACCCCCCTTTTTTTTATTTTTTTATTTTTATTTTTTTTTACCTCAGCTGCTCAGTAACCAAAGGCAAGGAGAACAGAGGCCGCTGGAACAGATTGATGCAGCCGAGCTCCTCTCATCTTCACTGCAGTGACTGAAGATCAGACACGATCACTCACGCTGGACCCACCTGTCACAAACATCATTCAGCATCGTGGAGATCACCTCAGGCAGAGAACTTGTTTTCTCCTCCCCAGCCCTGACTATACATTCATGCTCATCTCTCTCCACCCGAGATTCAAACCCTGATACTCCTTTCCACCAGCACTGCATAAAAATGAGTTGTTCTTTTTTTTTCGCCTCCCCCTCCTCCTGCTTTTCTTTTTTTTAATCTGCGGTAGGCATGAAGAACGCTGATAAAGAAGATGTGCACACAGGAATCTCTCGTTATCTTTCCAAATGATTGAGATAAATGCATTGTGCGCCCTCTTTATTGTCTGTTTTAAGAGATACACATCTCCGAGTGACAGTGCGTTTTGTCTGTCCTCTCTATCAGTGATTATTATGGCCGAGCGAGGCTTAAATTGTGCCTGCTGTAGTAGATGAGGAGCAGAGAAAGCTATCTGCTATCGGAGTTGTTTTCTGAGCCTGGTTTGAAAGTTTACTCGCCTGAAGGAAAGATTTGGAGCTGAAGTATGTCACAACTGTGGCACATCCCTCATTCACATGCTCACAGCCGCAGGGAACCAACATGTCTGAATGCAAATGGTACGAAAATCCACTGAAATTATATGTTCGCTGGAACGAATGGAAGGTCTTAGCTTGGAAACACTTTTGAGTTTTGGCCGCGGTGATTGAAATGTGTGGTAAATTAGATGTTTTATTGCAAATCTGCTATAATTATGTCTGAAAATGTACACATTATTATTAATGTATGCAGTGTGGAAGAGTTTAAAAAGACAGAGCAGTGGATATAATTATAACTGCAGAATAGGATACAGTCACAGGTGAAACTCAATACTGAATAATAATTGTTTTTTTTTTTTTTGTTTGAGAAGACCCCGATTTGACACCGTCTGCAATAGAGACATGAAACAGGTCCTCTACTGTAGAACTGGAATAAAAATCAATTGCCATGTGCCTCTTGAGCACATGGGGTTTAGCCGGCTGTGAGGGGGCTGGAGCGGAGATGATTGGTGGGTGGAGGTTTCACTGTCACTGTAATTACAATGAAGAATGCAGGGCAGGACATATTGAGGTCTTGCTTTTGCAGGAGGAAGTGCTTTAGGGGGTGATCATGACAGAATTTTAGATAATGTATTGACTGCCCCCAGCACTTGCTTTCTCATTTCGACCTCTGGGTATTGATTGAAGAACTACGTTTATAGTGAGTGTTTCACAAGTTTTATATCGGTAATGAGCTGATGCTTTATTTCAGAGTTGCTTGTGTCCTGGAAAAGGGGTGTTTTCAAATTAAGAGAGATTTGCTTGTAAAATTCTGTAAAAGCACAGATAAAATTTTTATTTGAGTGATCTACTGAGAATGTACAAATTAAGTGCATAAACCAGTGCAACTTACAGTATGTTGCAAACAAGCAGTCGATGAAGATAATGAGTTGAGATGTAATAAGAGTTAAGATATCATTTTTTAGGAATTAAAAAATTACTTTAATGCCAGTAAACTAACCACCGCAAAACTTAGTAAATAAAATTGCATAATTGAATGGGAGCTCAGTGGTTAGCACTGAGTGTCACCTTACAGTAAAAAGGTCTCTGGTTCAAGACCCGGCTGGGCCAGGAGGTATTTCTGTGTGGAGTTTGCATGTTCTCCCTGTCTTTGGGTTTCTCCCACAGTCCAAAGAAATGAGGTGTAGGTGAATTGGATGAATTAAATTGACCATAAAATGTGTGTGTGAATGCGAGAGTGTATGGGTGTTTCCCAGTGCTGGGTGGTGGCTGGAAGGGCATCGGCCGCATAAAACATATGCCAGAGTATTAAGTGTGTGAGGTTAAATGCTTTTATTAATCATTAATGTTTCACTACACGTCTTCAACACGGAATAAGCAGTTAGTAATTATGTACCCAAGTACTTCTGTGTATTTTGTCAGTGGTTTTGCTTTGTTTGCAGTAAGAAAACCTACATTTCCTTTATTTATTTATTTATTTATTTATTTTTTTAATGAATAAATGGCAACTTTCCCCATGGGTTTTCAGACTTTTGATGCGACATCACCCACACTATGCCCATTCTTTATGAGGACTTATTGAAGTGTTATTCACTGATTTCCAAGATGTATTAACAATGTAAAAGTAAAATAATTTCTTTTCTCATTTAAATAGCTTTTGTCACTGTAACGCCAGTTATTTAATATATCTAAAATATGTATTTGTATTATAATTTTTCTTTGTCTATTTGTTCTGTTACTTCAGTTTAGATATTAGATGCATATTAAAGGGATAGTTTACTCAAAAATGAAAAATACTCACTGTTTACTCACCCTCAAGTGGTTCCAAAACTTTATGAGTTTCTTTTTCTTTTGAACACAAGAGAAGATATTTTGAAGAATGTTATAAATGGGTAAACGAGATTTCCCTGAAAAAAAATATATAGTAGTTACAGGTTTCCAATTTCTTTTCAAATTATCTTCTTTTGTGTTCAACAGAAGAAAAAAAGTAAAAGGTTTGTGACAAGTGAAGGGTGAATAAATAATGACAGAATTTTCAGTTTTGGGTAAACTATCCCTTTAATGCATGAATTTCACATATTAAACTCAAAATGGCCTTTTAGTTGACTACGGTTATATTTTGAAGTCACCATTGTGGCACTGAGTGTTATTATTATGACAGCATTTTATGACGAACTGTTCTTTTAATCTGCTATCTGACATTAGAATTACTTAGAGAGTCAACAGAATGTCTGAAGGGATCCTTCATAAATACTGCCAGTATATATTCTGTCTTTCTGCATGAACAAATAGTTTTGAATCAAATCAATTCATTCTATAGTCTTACATTTTGTTTTCCTGTGTTCTTCCCAGTTTGTTCGCAGTTCTCGAAAGGAGTCTACGCTATCATCGGCCTGTATGACAGGAAGACCATGAACATGCTGATGTCGTTTTGCGGTGCTTTGCATGTATGTTTCGTCACGCCGAGCTTCCCCATCGACACCAACAACCAGTTTGTGATCCAGCTGAGACCTGAGCTCCAGGACGCTCTGATCGCCCTCGTCGAGCACTACAAGTGGAATAAGTTCGTCTACATGTACAGCTCAGACTCAGGTTGGCTTTTTTCCTGCTGTTTCAAAAGCGCAATAATGTAAACTGAGTTTGTGAGTACTGCTGGCAACTTTTTCAGGGTAAGGTAAATATTTCAATATTAGTTTTTTCTTTTTCTCGTATCTGCATTGCCAGTGGTGTTGCAATGGTGATAAAATGTTGTAATATTCTGTAAGGTTGTTCAGAATGTCACGAAGATGAACTGCAGATGATTTGTGATTTAGGAGCTCTGGAGGATATTGCTGGGAAAGTTTGAGAAACGTGATGATCGGCGGTGTAATCCTGTTGCGGTGCTTTGCTTGGTTTGTAATAGGGTTATACTTTGACATTTCCAGTGCCTCGGGTGTAGTAATTTTACTTGCGTCTCCCTGATTCCCTCAGGATTGTTCTGATAATCTGTTTGAAGTTCACTGAAAGATCCTCATTTGTGATTTAAGTGTTGGCCGAGCACTGACTGCACCATATTTCACATGCGAGTGGAGACACTCTATCATATTTGCCATATCCAATCATTATCAAACTATCATGTTGACATCAGACAAGAACTCTAAACTATTACTGCGATCACTTACGGATCTCCATGACCAGAACAGTACAAGGCAAATAAATGAGTGCATCAGAGTGAATTCATTTAGCATTTGAACCAAGGAAATGCACAATATTTCAGCACAAAACAACAGCCAGAATCTAACTTAACCAGGTGCTAAATGCACTGAATCATTGCAGCATATTTAAATAAAGTCACTGTCATTATTTTCAGCACAAACATGCCTCATTTCTATGCAAATTAGGCTCATTATTGATTGCGTCCTATTCACAAAACTATGTGCTATAGAACTGTTCAGTCATGAAATCAATTTGTGGACCAACCCGGAAGACTAATTTACCATGGCTTCCCTTGGGACTTTCCTAAAGGGGTTTTCTTCGATTTGTGAGTAAAATAGGGTCTGTGCTTCGCATGATTTGAAGAAACTTTAATATTTTGTTTTGCAATATAAATTATACACATTTAGTTGCAAATTCTGAAGCCTCTAAATTTGGACGACAGCAGTCTTTTTCATCAAGCATGTCAACTGATATGATAGTAACAGTTTTTTAGATATAGCTTTTGTTAATGTGTAACAACATCAAACTAAGAAATGTGGGGGAGCTAGATCCAAATGAAGTGTATTTCTTATTGTAAGAAAATATATAAACTTAAGAACAGCAGAAAATCACAGAATACCAGGAACAAAACAATAAAACAGGCTTGCTGTCAGGCATAATGCGAATACTGCATTCACATTCCTTCAGAATTTGTAAATATATGTTTCCTAGTAAGAAATTGGATATAGAAAAGCTTCTGAAGTCATATTTACTGGGAATGAATATTTTTCTGGGAAACAGATCATTTCAATACCTGGGTACACATAGGGCAGGCCAAAATATATAATGTGAATTATTCAACTTTCTGGTTGTCAAATCTAATTGGCTGAGAGTCTTTTTCAGCTATGTGAAGTGAATCAGTTCTGAAGACTTCTGTATTAAAAGAGAACAAAACCAGTGGTGTGAAATCTCCTAATTCGTCAACTGATACATCGCTTTCCTCAGTGGACATTTAAACTAAAGCTTTTATTAAAATCAAATTATTAAGAAATGTATTAATTTTTGTTACTAAGAGATTATTTTTGACGTCAACTGTTAAAACTGACAACCTGAGATCTGTGGCAAAACAGGCATTATTTCTTTTATTTACACACTTGTGCCATTAAACAGTTGTATAAATGTAATACCGCACTCATAACACTGTGATATGGCTGTTTACCAGCACAACTGTGATTAGCTATGTTACTTGTCCTGTGGCAAAACAGTCATGTTGATATACAGCCATATAACAAAGCTATATGAGCAGTCGTTTGAAGCATATTTTACATTTTATAAACAGTGACATTAGCATATATTTGACCAAAAATCTAGAATCAAAACCAATCTGAATATCTAACCAGGTTAATGTTTAGCTACTGAGATGCTACATTTTATTCTTTGTGACATAAAATTGCATGAATGAGCTCGTAAACATGACTTCATAAGTGGGAAGAAGAAAAATTCAGATAGCATGTTAAGACAACAAAGTATGTAGAAGTAGGGCTGTGCAATATATTGAAGCTTTCAAAATATCACAAATGTGCATATAATGATATACAAATCGCAATGGTTTGCAATAGATGAGTGATTTAATTAAATAGGATCTATGTGTGCCTCCCATTAGCACACCCTTTGAAAGACTTTCCAGCACATCAGACAATGTAGTTAAATTTCAGTGTGCATCTCTGTAACCATGAAGAGTGGACATGCTGGTTTTCTTGTAAAAAAATCTGTAATGATTTTAGTCTGAATGCTTAAATGACCAAGGAAGCAAGCAAGCCATGTTAAGAAAGCAATATAACAGCAAAGACGTAACTTTTATTTTTTTTGTTCCCCTGATTGTTCTTGATGTTTTTAGGTTGATAAAACTATACCAGTGCAGCAAAGTTTTGGTGATATTTATTTTTGTTTGTTTACATTATTAAAAGGTCTGATTTGTTTTACACAATAGTAAAACATAGCGGTTCACTTTCATAAAGTTGTAGTGATGCTTTCTTTTGCCTGAAATAATTAGCATGTTTTTATATTGGGTTGTGTATTGAATATTGCATTATTAGCATACTATCACATATAAATTTTCTTAAATATTGCACAGCCCTACGCAAATGTTTGTAAATAGCACTTAAACATATTGGCCCATTTTGCTTCTCATCTTTACATTATTTGAATTTTACATGGGTTTGTCAGAGCTTACCTGTCAAAAAACAAAAAACTGAGTTCAGCGAACATTCCATCAAAATCCTTGATCTTGTTAAAGTCCCGCCAACGTTTGACCTTGTTTTACTCTGTTGCCTGTGTCTGGGTATTTTGGCAAGCAGGCAAAATTTTGACTTGCACTTGTGAATATTTTTTCTCTAGTCATCGTCTCACATCAACTAAACACCCTCTTTGCTTCGCCTGCTTCAGAAGTCACACCTCAAACTCTCGCTATTGGTTGAGCTGTAAAATTATTGATGTATTTAAACAGCTACTTTGAGGGTACTTAAGAGGTTCTATATTTGCTCCTTTTGGGAGAGTTACACCAATAAATATCATACTTATAGTAGGCAATGATTGATATAAGCTAAGAAAATTTATGTTGACCTGCTCTCATCAAATAATGTTAAGCTCAGAGCTTGGGTTAATCTTAAATGTAAAGTCACATCTAAAAATCCATACAAACTTCTCAAAGGAAGTCGTGGTTACAAGATTTAAAAAATTTTTTTAGCCAATTTTCTAGCCAACGTTTAAAATCTACAAACCCCAAAGCTCTATTTGTCTAGTGAAATTAACAGCTTTACGGTAAACAGAACTTCGTTTAAAAGAGGTGTCTGTGTACACTGCCTATTGATTATGGCAGGATTTACTCATTAAAAAAATAGAGATGTATTTATATATGCATACATGCATGGCATTTGTAAAGAGCTGATTCAGGTGTCTGGAGTGCAGTGGTGGAGAGATGTTGCAGATTTTGTAGCAGCGTTGGTGCTGTTACCTGATTTGCATAATTCCTTTAGTGAATCAGCGCTAAAACAACACAGAGAGCATGTGCAAATAACAACACTGTCAACAGGCACAGTTCATTCTCAGCAAATACCCTAATAATTTCACATGATATTACCTTTGTCCACACACACACCCATCTCAGGTGCTTAATTATATGTTATTCATTATATAAGTAAACAGACTTATCAAGTATCATACAGATGTTTGCCAAAGCTGAACTAGGAACACAAGGTCACTGTGTGTTTTATCTATGCACAAATACAACAACCACCTTTAGAAGCCCCCACTGCTCTCCTGTTGCCTGGATACAACAGTCTCTAGGTTATTTTAAACCTTTTGAGTAACTTGTGTGTGTGTGTGTGTGTGTGTGTGTGTGTGTGTGTGTGTGTGTGTGTGTGTGTGTGTGTGTGTGTGTGTGTGTGTGTGTGTGTGTGTGTGTGTGTGTGTGTGTGTGTGTGTGTCTGTGTGTGTGTAAGTGTGTGAAATGTTTATGTCAGGTAGCACATTAAACCCAGAGTTCACCGGAAAAAGCAATAACGTGGCAGATATAATCATAACCGTCTTCAGTCTCTGCTGTCACAGTGTTTTTTCCTCCTCTCGGTTTAATCAAATTGAATTACACAGTTCATCAGTAAGATATCAGAGCTTTTAAAACTGTAATATTTACTGTCTACATGATAAAACTTAAAAGCAGTTAATCGCAAGAAAAACTGATACAGTCGTAAGTAGGGATGCACGATTCGGCTCAAAATTGCAATTGCAATCTATCTATCTATCTATCTATCTATCTATCTATCTATCTATCTATCTATCTATCTATCTATCTATCTATCTATCTATCTATCTATCTATCTATCTATCATCTATCTATCTATCTATCTATATCTATCTATCTATCTATCTATCTATAAAACCTTTACATTTAGATTGTGTTACATTTTTCACATTGTTCAGGATAATGTGCTTACGAAATGTCAGAACTTATACTACATGTTTGTTGTTACCATATTTGATAGTACATCGAAATAATAGCTTTTGCGTTTTGAAAAAGTGCACCCTTTCAAATCGCGATTTCAGTTTAAAAACAATTAATCATGCAGGCCTATTCATAAGCCTGTTTAACACTATTATGCATGCTAATTTTACATTTCTCCATTGCTACATTTGGCATAATCTTAACACTTGGGTTAGGAATTGAAAATCAATTCCTATACCTATTTCTATTACAATGCTTTTTACTGTGTTGCATTTTTGTAATAAGCTAGGTTGTAATCTTAAAAACAAATCCCTGAAATCCCTAATGGATATTTTCAACCTGCAATGAGGGTGTTTAAGTGTTGTGTTTTCTCAGCTACCATGTGTAACAATTGCTACGTTAACCTGGTCTCACTCTCAAACGTTTACTGGATCATTTGTCAGGTGCTCAGAGATGACATCTCCAAGCCGCTGCAGATGGGCCGAGCATCATCTGTGGAGCTCGCAGCGGTTTAGTGATCACAACCCCCCGGATCTGTCCTTGCCAACTCACACAGATGTTTTCTGAGCTGA
Organism: Danio choprae; assembly: GCA_903798125.1. Lineage (NCBI taxonomy): Eukaryota > Metazoa > Chordata > Actinopteri > Cypriniformes > Danionidae > Danio > Danio choprae. Next base: position 2,532,003 of record CAIGQW010000287.1, on the reverse strand, counting down.
GGCATGATGAGCCGGCCGCATGTGCGCATCTCCTCAAAGAGCCAGATAATACAGTTAGGGCCTGTAAACACACAGCCGGCTTTGTTGAAGAAGGCGAGGAAAACACACGATGTGGGACTCCAAAGGAGACCGGCGGAAATTCAATTTGTTCCTGTGCGTGAAATATTTGGAGAAGCGCGGCGAGAGCAGGTGATACCAAGCCAACTCTGCTTTTCCAAGACAATCCCTGCACTCTTTTCTTTTCCTATTCCTCCCTTATCAGCAAAACCGCAGTCATGTTAAGCAAAACTAACAGGAGATGGACAGAAAGCACCGTCCGTCTCTCCCTCCGTCTTATCGGCAGCTTGGAGCTGCTCGGTGGGAGATAAAGTGAGTTTGCTCTTTGGCACGAGACAATTTCACAGCTGCTGAGACACAGGCGTCAGGAGAGGGTTGATCGTTGGTGTGGCCAAGGCTGTAGAGGCGTTTCGAAAGGCAATCTGACACGGTCTTTTAATGAATGCACTGGCTGTCTCACCGTTCTTTCAGTGACAAACCTAATTCAGGCTGCTGTTGCATAATAATTCAAGCACTCATTCTATAATTAGTAAATCTCTTCTTAATCTGTTATTTTATAGAAAGGTGTGAAATGAAAGACGACTGACAGCTGCTGATTAGGGTTGGGTGTTGTTGCCAAATTGATACTTTGAAAGTAGTATCGTTGTGTGCCTGTTAGATACTTAAAAAACACACACACAAAATGATATTGGATGAAAGCAAATGCAAATCTTATTGGCTGCACAGTTAATAAACAGTGCAAAAAATTAATTAAAATTACCTCATCATTTACTCTTCTTCATGTGGTTCTAAACCTTTATGGGTTTATTTATTCTGTTGAACACAAAATAAGATATTTTGAGGAATGCTGGGTCAACTTTAATAGTGGGGATTTATTATTATTTGTTTTGTCAAAATGTCTGCTTTTGTGTTCAAATAGGAGAAATTCAAATAGGTTTTCAACAAGGGTGAATAAATGATTACAGAATATTTATTTTTCGGTGAACTCTCCCTTTAACAATAATTGGAAATCAGTGTTATATTACTTAGGAGTTACTGATTTAAATTGTAGCCTGATGATTTCTTCATATAAAATGCATGTTTCCAGTACTCATACCAGATGGACAAGGGGCCTGTAGGTAGAATGTAATTTATGTAGAATTATACAAAATTGCATTGTAATGAAAATCTTTTCAATGAAAATCCCATAAAGAGCAGTTTTAATGTGGACACCAACCTAAAGGGTCTATTTGCATGTTTGTTACAGTCCAGATTGTCATCTTGATTTTAGTTAATGATATGCATTGTTATCTTATTATGCTAATAGGACGCAGTAGACCAAAATCAGCGTCTATATTTATAATGTTTCTATCTGCTCGTCTCCAGATATAGTTGACTCTCTTCCAAAAGCAAGCGACTTTTTTGCCTCATTTGGAAAAAATATTAAATAAATTAAATAGTGCCTGAGCTTCTCAAAAGATGTAGTGTTAACAAAAGAATTTACTTATTTTGACAGCAGAGCAAAGCAAATCATGTTTTTCTAACACCAAGTTTCGGAAACGTCTGGGCCGTAATGTACGAGCAACTGTGATGACAGCACCAATTATGAGCCAAATCCACGACTGAAAGTGCAACCAAGCATGCACAACAAATGCAAATTCATTTAAATACATAAATTGGCTTATTAATGTTATCTCAGATTAATTTCTTTAAGTTTATGTCACATTTCTGACCCATTTAAATGTGCGAGCTAGTTTGTGTTGAAACATTTTACTTGCTGAACTTTGCTTGGCCTAATTTTTCTCTTTGTGCATATAGTCAGACTTTATTAGGAGGTTGCTCATTTGTGCTGCTCTTTTTTTTTTGCATTTGTGGTGCTCATAAATACTGATGTGTGTGTGAATATAGGTGTCAGTATTGATTTGGCTTTTGCTTTGAAGGCAGTTGCCTTTGGCTGAATAGGAGATTTGATGTCTTTGAAGTTGAAATTCTGCTGCCTGCAGAATTTGTCCTTCATATTGACCAGTAAGCTTATCGTAATCGGGCACAAGTCATCACTGATTGCTGTATTAACGCACCGTAATTTGTTTTTTAGAAATGCACAGACTTTGATCCTGTTCCTTTAGGAAAAGGGAACATACCTGATTCAGTCAGCATGTCTGAATGAGATTGTCTTTTGAAGTCTTGTTTGAAATGCTGCATGGGCACCTACATCTCTTTTTAAACACAGTGTAGCATCAGCGTTTGCTTTACTGATGTCTCTTTTAAACGAAATACTGAAATACTTTAAATTTAACATTGTAGTGGCATACAGGGATGCTTTTTTTAATCTGTTTTCTTTTATTTGCTGGCAATAATAAATAAAGATACTGTAAGTAAACTGAAACCACTGAAAACATGGGTCTCGGTTTAGTTTCAAACACATTGTGGAGTGGTTCAATTTTAATATGAATACAAAATGGCCCAAATAGATAAACAAAACGTGATGTCACAAGATGTGACCATAAAAATGTACAAAACGCTCAAGCATACATGTTGTTCTTAGTCACAATGTTACCCATTAAAAATCAATACAGAAGTTGGAAGTCCATCTCCGTACAGGAGATCCTCATTTGTTTGACCCTATTACAGATTTTATAAGCACGAGTTCTCAACTAATAAAAATACTATCACATGCTGTAAATTCTGTCACAAAAAGTAAGTCATAAAATCAATTTTTTATTTGAAATATAACCCCAACCTAACAGTCTACTTATCTATTGAGAATTATATGACATGTAGATGCAATGTAACTTAAAGTAAACAAAATAAGGGACCATCAAAATAAAGTGATACCTGTTTTTTTTTATCTGTACCAAATAAATCAAAATAACTAATTTCTAGTGTAAGCAGTCTCTAATGATTTTAAAATATAACTCAGAAGTTCAGTTTTAATTTTTTTTTACATTTTGTATCCACAAACATAAATCTATGAAATAAATAAATCTATGACATTCTTAATAACAGACCAATACAAACCAAAAAAAGTCATTTAAAATAATTTAAATTAGTTTACTTCAAAGGGGGTATAATAAACATTTTTCATGTAGTCATTAACCAAGTATTTTATGGAATTTCCAGTATCAATTTAAACTAAAACTTTAAAAGTGACATAAATGTTTAACAAAACAATATAAAACCAACATGAACTTTTCTGGAAGCTTGGCACATGCATAGGAAAGGATTTTTAATTTCCTTTATCTTGGAAACTCTTATTGACCCAGGTAAATGGGGGGAATTTGCTTAATTCTGTTCAGTCAATAGAGCAGAGGAGACTCGGAAAACACTCACTGTAAAAAATGCAAATGCTTCTGAGGAACGATCATCTTTCATTAAACTAATTATATCAGTGCGTCTGCTGCACAGGAAACAAGCTGTCAGTGCCGGCAGAAACTTCCTGTTTGAAGAACAATCAGTCGTTGGTTCTTTTATTAGTTTCTCTCCATATGCAAGAAGCTAAACTGCATGCAGGTAAAAAATTACCTTGATGAACAGCTTGGAAGAAAAAGTCAAATGATCTGAAATGGGGCCTGTTTATTCAGACATTACACCTCTACATGATGAGAGAATAAATCTGGTCATTCCATTCTAATGAAATTCACAGCACGCCATTCAAACGCTAGCTCTCGGAAGAGGAATGTCCATTAATATCACATTATGTCATTTCCTCCATGAAAAGCAGTTCATACAAATGCTGGAGTGGCTTTTGATCTCATGGATTACAAAAAAAACAGTCCCTCAATGTGAGCTTCTACTTTCTTTGAAACGTTGTTAAACACCAGAGGAAAAACATTTGAGGATAAGAATATGCAATGTTGAGAATAAAACTACAGAAATGAGCGCACTTTCTATGAAGCCTGTGTTTGTAATGCATCACAAGGCTGTACTTAATACATATTATAGAACATATACTGTATGATGCCTTATAAATGACGTTCTAATGTAACAGCAGAAACAATACTGAATATAATTTTAGCCATCAAAGTTAAAACGGATCATACATCCTACACTTCAAACTCAAGGCCATATCATTTTATGTGGCCTGTGAGAGCATATGATTCAATCATTTGTGCAAGTAGATTACCGCATTTGCCATGAACACACAGAATTTGCTTCAATCACTTCTTCCGTGCAAGATTGCGAAAAACATGCCAGGATTTGCTTTGCATGTGAACCCAGCAGTATAATTAAAGTCCAATGCTTTTTTATATTGTATATTGGCTATGAACAACATATCCTACAATATAATGCATGATAGTTTTGTGCCGTTTCCACAGTAGCATTCAATTAAGCAGGATTTGTTTGACATTTGCAAATGTCCATCTGTTACTCATTAGCAGCTCAAAATTATTTGTTGTTCCATAGTTCTGCTTCTCTCAGATGTGACAAAGTTTTGGAGAAAGGTAATGGCTTGTGTCTGATGATTGTCTTTGTTATTTACTTTGATGGAGTATGTGCTTTTTCTGTTAACTTGATAAAAGGATTCATGTTAAAATAACCCAGAGAAGTAAGATATATTTTGCATTTATGCAAATGCATGTAATTATTTACTTTAATATGTTATAATGGTATAAAGAGACAATTATTTAAAAAGTTTTTAAAGTGTAGTAACAGTGTTGCTGTTTGGCCCTCAGTGAAAATGAGTTTGACAGCCCTGATATATCCCAGAGTTTCCTATCTTCTGGTTTTCTGAGATTCATATCTTGATGCTGTTTCTTATGGTCTCAACAGTATACTACATCTTACACTCTTTCACTGCAAACGTATAAAAAGCTTTTTAATGTGGGGGGGGGAAATAGACTGAAGTGTTTCTTTGTGGAATTGCTAGTGGGTTACTTTTTAAATGTATTTGATCATTATAATCTAATAATAAATTTGTAAAATAAAAATGATATTTTTGTCAAACTCTTTATTACTTATTTGAATGTGTTTAAGCACAATAATTTTGAATAAAATCTGTTAAATAACAGCTTTAAACTTAAAAAAAATGGTCAATTGGCTGGTGCTATTCCTTCAAAATGAAGTAAGATTTTGATAAAATGTCTAAATAAAATTGCAGTACAATATCTTAATTCAAATGAGTTAAAAATGTCAAATAACTGTTTTTCTGTGAAACATTGAATGTAATTATCTATAAAACTATTATTTTTGCACTTTATTTAAAACTATATTTTACTGCCATTTTACAGATCTTGTTTCTCAGCTGAAGCTGCCACTCATTTGACCATTTATGACTATTTTTTACAGTACATATGGCAACACTTTAGTATTCTCATATTTATTAGAGTTCATATTGGCTGTTTATTAGTACTTATTGCTTTCTAACAGCTATAAGATATCATAAAGTGGTAATAAATAATTTCCCTTATAATGTATAATGAAATGATGTGCAAAAGTACAAAAAAAGCTTTTTCAGATTCATTTTCAGTTCAAACCCTTTGTATTAATAGAAAACATAAAACTACAAGGTCTTGCCAAATCTATACCTATTTAAAAGGTAGCGTGGAATTTATATAAACACAACACAAAGGAGGATGGAAATCAAAAAGTGATTTAAACAGTCAACTGTATTTAGAATTTTTACAACACAAGTGTGTATGCATGTAATTGTTTTACATTTATTCATATGCAATTTATTGCTTTTTTTGTTTTTATCCTGAACATAAGGAAGAAAAGCATTTTAAAATAAACAGTTAATGCATATAAAATGCATGCATATATTCAACTCATGTTATAATCATTTATCAGATTATGCAAAATATTATACGTTTGTTTATAAGTGATCATGCATGCGTTGTAAGCAATGTTTAGTGGAAAAATAAATCTTGCATATCGGAATGCTTCAGTTAGCTATGATCGTTCAAGGGGGTTTCATAACCATCTCCATACTAAACAACTTCAAATACATATCTGCTTGTCGTCTTTAAAAAAACATCCAGATTTCTCTTCAAGCCAAAGAAAAGATGAACATCTGAAGTGTTGAGCTGTCCGTAACTCTAAGCGGGAGATTGTAAATGATATGAAAGCAGATGTTGATTAGAGCTGGAGCAGAACAGCAGGGACCCCCTGCCGAATGTGGAGACAGAGCTTCTCCTTTCTCCAAATCAGGACTTTACCTCCTTCAGAGTTACAGTATTCAAGGATGGTTTAAAACACTGATATGTACAGATGCTTCGACATATTGTGCTGAAACAAATGTGTACCCATGCAAGCAGCTTCCTGTTATTAATATTCAATCATGAGAATCATTTGTATTTTTATTTGTGAAGGTCTGACAGTGTTGCAGAAGATCTTGGACACTGCGGCTGAGAAGACCTGGCAGGTGACGTCCATAAACTTTGACACGCTGACAGAAGCGGCATTCCTGAAAGCCATCCAAGATCTGGATAATAAGAAGGAGTTCAAGATCATTCTGGACTGCGAGCTGGAGAGACTCAACTCCATCTTAAACCTGGTGAATGCTTCATGCATTTGTTAAGGTTGAAAAATGGTTAAGACCATGATTTTTAATGTATATACTGTCAATGTATTGCGATCATTCATAATCAGGTGGATGGCCCAAACTGAAATGTAACATTTTCTGCTTTGATTTGAAGGGGGGAAAAAAACTGTGGAATGGCTTGAAAAATGTGTTAAATGTTGCTATAAGTTGAAACGTAGATATAAATTATATGCATTAAACTTTTAAAATTGTGTAAATTATACAAAAAAAGCAGTTTTGCTTTCATTTGTAATACTCGTGGGTTCTGCAAAGTAAAACCTGCTGTATGGCCATGTTGCCTGAGGATCAAACTGGAGACACAAAAGCACACAATTGACTGGCAAATTGCCGTAAGTAAATCTGATTTAAATGTTTTCATCAAAAAAGTATATATATGTATGTGTATATATATATATATATATATATATATATA